>JAQFYU010001613.1:0-14208 GCA_034694905.1 Ceratophysella granulata
ACGGCCCAGGCCTGCTTCTTCTATGTACCTGTCTTCCAGCAGAAACGAAAGAAGGATGGGCAGAGGAACAGAATAGAAGGGAGGCTCAAGACACACCTTTGCCCACCAATGTTCCACCCAAATGAGTCATGAATATCTAACATCCAACTCATATTTAGGAGGATTCTTTCTCTTGCTTTCCTTTCTCCTTATAACTCATGTTCTCCGCTCAAATAGTGGACTTCAATGGTCTGCATTCCGGTCCTCCTGTTCTCACTTTGGAATGGAGAAGGAGATGAGGTCAGATGGATTGGGCAATAATGTGAGTGAGCGATGGAGTGCGTGGCTGGATTTCTAGTGCAATCCGGACTTGGGCCTCTCCTCCAGTCCAGAGTAATTGGGACTCAATTCGGAACACGCTCAGTCAACTTAAACAATGCATCAGTTCAGGCCAGATAGTAGCCAACATCTTATCCAATCTTGTCATGACGGACAATGGCATTTGCTTTTGAAAATCACTGATTTTCAAAACATGAACTTCTTTTGACTCTTCCATTTTGAGAAAATTGCATGCTTTTTACAAATTTCATGATTTTCATATGATTTTGGTCATCCAGGATCATAAATGTATATCAAAATGTCGATTTTATATCGTTTTTGTGTATAATTGATTAATTATAGACAAAGTTATAATCAGAAGCGTGATTTGATTTGGTCAATTTGATGATTGGTTGATTTTTAAATCTACGGGTTTGTCTATTTCTGCATGATCGTCAATGTCACATGAATTAGCCAATATAATACGGAAAACTATAATACCGACTCGGTATTTCGGTACTGGATATGCTCCATTCTAATACCGATGTTGGCAATACCGAAAATTTAATTTTTAATAAATCTCAAATTGTAATCATGACAAATACCAAAAATATGAATATTCACACGGTATTTCGTTAGTGCATTCAGTTGTATGGATATGGAGAGTGTCCAGGTCAAGTCCAGAGGGGGTTCATATGGACTGTGTCATGCACTCGTCCTGTATACAGTTTCAACTTTAGTTGTAAAGACTGATGTCTGAAATGGTATTTGGTGAGGTAGGTATGTAGGATGTAGGTGGTTGGTGGAGATGAGAGAGTTGTGTTCCACACGGACCCAACGGGTCCATTTTGCGGAGAGAGAAAGTTGGTTCCATTTGTGTCTGTGTCCTGCTCCATGGCTGCTTTCAAATGCTTTCAGAAAAGAGGAAGAGGAGACGAAGAAGGTAAACAAGAGAGAAAGGCTTCTGTTCTGATCTCTGGGGTTCCTTAATCAGATCCGGACTTGGGTCTCCTAATCCAATTCTCACTCTCCTCACAACTCGGCCCAGGGCACTACTCCTCACATCCGCATCTCCTCCACTCAAACCAAATCGACCACAACCCTCTCTTCTTACAAATGGAATCCAAGCACTTCAGGGGCAACATTTAAATTGACTAAAATTGCTCTTTTGACAAAAAAAAAAGGTTCTTGTCTTGGCGAAATTTATCAAGTGCAAAAAGCTGATTTGTTGTAAATCATATGTACAACAATGGAAAGCGTTGAACTTTTGATGGCCTGAAAATGAAAGAAGCAAAATGGAAGTTGAGTAAAAGTTGAGTAAAAGTTGAGTAAAAGTTGAACGGAAGGAAAGTAGAAGCAAATGGTCAACCCTGAGTACAAATGGAACTTGTTTGGAAGTGGATGGATAGGAAAGCAGTCGACTTCTGTTTGGAATGGAATTCTTTCCTAAGCTTTTCTAGAAGGTACATAGCTGGGAAGCAAGACTGGAGGATTCCGTAGGTCAATTAGGCAAAAGAAGCTTAGGCAAAATCAAAATTTTTGAAGAAGGGTCGCCATGGCAAATCCAGCATATTTTCCCATATTTTTATGTTCTCAGTTGTGTAAAATATAATACCTTAAATGATTTTACTTTAAAAATTGGAAAAAATGTTGAAAATCAAAAACCAGGTATAATCGAACATGGCATGGGTTATATACAAGGGTTGTTTCACTATTATTGACCCAGATCTTTAAAACCGGTAAAAATACTTAAAAATTAATGAATTTGGTTGAAATTATTTATTTATAAGGCTTAGTTTGGCAAATTTGACTATGTATTTTTTTCTTGTATTTCAAAATCGTTTCAATTTCTGCCCAAGTGACTTTCTCATTATACAAAACCTTTGGGTTTCTCGCCAGTGACTTTTTGTGCTTTGAAAATATTTTAATAGCTCTGTTTTTGTCCAGGTGACTTTTTTGTGTTGTAAAATAGCGTTTTGACTTCTGCCCAGATGAATTTTTGCATGTAAAATACTTCGATGTTTGCCCAAGTAACTTTTGTCATTTATATATATTTAAATGTTTCAATTTTTGCCAAAGTTACCTTTTGTATTTTAGAAACGTTTTTGTTTTTGCCCAGGTAACTTTTTGTATTTTAAAATGTCTCGGTTGTTGCCCAGGCAACTTTTAATAATTAAATATGTTGTTTTTCCCCAAGTGACTTTTGTATTTGAAAATGCTAAAAGAAATGTCCATTTTTGCCCAGGTGACTTTTAGTATTTAAATGTTTCGGTTTTTCCGAGTTTTTCTCATTTGATATTTAAATGTTTCAGTTTTTGACCAGGTGACTTTTATGTACTTTCTAAAAGTAAGTTTTGGTTTTTGCACAAGTGACTTTTTGTATTTAAAAAAAATAGAAGTAGGTTTTGTCCTTGTGATTTTTGCCCAATAGTTGAGTTGGTGCAAAGGAGTTGTTTAAGGAGCAAAGTTTTTTCCGCACTACCTTTATTGGCTAAATCTGTTCTCTTCCGAATTTGGAGGCACAGATGAGAGTGATACCCGCATTTCTGGAGCATTGACATTGGTTTGGTAGTTGTGCTCGTGAGGCGTCTGGAAGTCAGGCTTCCTAATTGCCATTCCATGCAAATCCTTCTTCTGATGAGACTCGCATTAGCGAAGCCTGCCTGGAAACTCCCATTTCCTCTCAATCATCTCTGCATGCATCTGCTGGGCCGAAGGTGGAGAACGGAATCTGGAAGGAGATGAAATGGGTGATTTAGGAGGGAAGGAAGCAGCAGCTGGAGCCAAGTCATCACTTCCAGTCCTCCTGCCTCCTTTGGGACTGAGGAGCGGAAGGTGGGACTCCTGACTCGTCCCGCAGACACCTTGACCTCAGAACTATCCAGGGACACCGTCCGTCCTTGCCCAAAGTGCTCAGTGGACAGTGGATGAGTTAGTTCCAGTTCCTGATTGGACTGAAGGGGATTCTCTCCTCTCTGCTCCTCATACTAATCTCGGGTCTTAAAGTCTTTTGCCCCAACCACTTGGAAACACATCTTGATCCTCTAATTGACAAACCTGGTCTCCCACATAAGCCCCACTCTCCCTCCTTCCCAATTAACCCACATCACACCCTCTGCACTCAGCCTGAGCCTTTTGATTGGATCCATTTCTTCATCTCTTTCATCTACAAAATCAAGATCAAGAGAATCCAAGTCCACTTTCGTTCCAAGGTGAATACGTTAGATAAGATTCCATGAATTGTTGGTCAGTTGTGATGGAACGGAGAAAGCATTCACTTTCTCCGCTCCGTCTCACCTTTTGGATTGGACAAGAAGAGGACTTGTATTGTTTTTCCCAATTCAACTCTTATCGATTGGACCTGAGTTCAAATTAGGTTGTCTTGTTCTGGACTCCTTGACGTAGCTGGACTGGGATGTCTTTGTGTGACAAGAACCTGACATGTTCCTGGCTCAGCTCACGTGGTTGGACTTGGCCCAAGTCCATCACTCGGACCTTTGACAAGGCTTCAAATCCAGTCTCTTATGGGACCCAAGGCTCATCCACAAACTCCAGCACTTTCTCCTTCTTCCGTTCTTCTTCTGAATTCATTCCAGGCTGACTTGGACTTTGTGCCCAGGCATTCCACTCCTTCCGTCCCTCAGGTGCCCTTGGTGCTTGGGACGTCCAGTACCTGGCTTTCTCCACCGAGTGCTTTCTCTTTGGAAACCTCGTGCGGTGGTTCTGGGTGGCTGGAACGGTGTTTGATGAGGCAGCATTTCCCAAGCCTGGTGGTTGTTCTGAGTGAGGACTGAAGACGAGTGTTTGAGTGGAAGGTGAGCGGGGTGTGTGTGTGGTGCGCGGAGGGAGGCTTGGCTCTTCACTTTCTCCAGCTCCTCCAGCTCCTCTGTGCTGGCTGGAGCTATGTAGACTGGAGCTACTGTCCGAAACAGAGCCACACGCCAGTTGGTCTTCCAGCCGTTCTCACACACCACTTCTCCTCCCTCCTCCCTTCCACAAACACGAAGCACTTTTTGTGAAGAGACAAACTGGGGACGGAAGCGGAGATGGACTTGGGACAAGTGAAAACTCATCTTTTCTTCTCTCCAGTTGGACAGAGTGTCTGACTCAGGTGAAAGTGATACTTGTGGACATACACACTCTCACTCTTCGTCGTTTTGGACTGGACGGACTGTGGGTTTAGTTGGGGGAAGATCTTCTTGGCCTGCCAGGGTTTGGAAGAGCGGACCCGTTTCCCTGGAACCCTTCTCTGCTTCCGGCTTTTTAGCTGAATCTCGAGTCAGAAAATCATAATTATTCAAAATCCCTGGAATGAGAATTGTGGGGAATGGGGAAGTGAACAAAGGAAGAGCTACAAAAGCGAGATAGACGGAGACGCTCTGCAGTTTCATCTCCTTGGAGAAAAGGCGAGAGAAAGTGTGAATACGAAGAGTGTGCATGTTCCAAGTTGTTCCAAGTTGTTCCAAGTTCCATGTGTTGGAACTCCAGTTCCAACGGTTTATCACCACTCTCCTTTTATCTCCACAAAAGTTGTCATCTAACTCTGACTGACCTATTCCAACTAGTATGCATCAGCTAGGCTTAGGAATTTCCCAACCGGTGAAGCCAAATAGCATTAGGCAGATTTATGCTCTGACTTAATCAAAATATGCCAAAATATCCCAATATTTCAATCATTCAAGGTTAGACTTAAATGAGTTTAAAAATATTCCAAAGATTTAAAAATAATAACGTGTATTTAGGGCGTTTCAAGCGAATTGGGTTCCCAAAACCGGTAAAGGAGTCATTGAAATGTTTTCCGATTAGCCGATTAGAAACTCAAACCCGGTGTTGGTAGTATTTTTCAACCCTTGATAAATTCTGACATCTGGATTCTGCTAGAAAGCGTTCTGATCTGAGTAGAGTTCATGCCTGACCCCTGCGGGGGTGACAAGGTGGATCTTCATTCTGGTCTGCTTTCACTCTGCACAACCTCCTTTCTCTTTGCTTTCACTCTGCTTGCTTCAGTGTCCCACTTGGTTCTTTCCGTAGCTGTGCGGAGTGCGTAGAGACCTTGTCCGTCTAATTGCTCCTTCCCTCATTTATTCATGACTCCGTGCGTGGAGAATCAATAAGGCTTATGTCTCCATCCAAACCGAACCATCTCAGCCCCACCAATTAGTCTTCTCCCAGTCACTCAGACCTGTTCCACTCCCTTCTTCCCACAACAACTGTTTCTATAGTTGGAATTGGAAGGAGAGAGACGCCTTGGATTTATTTGGTCTTTGGTCTGAATGCTGAGAGAGATGTTGTATGGAGAAGGAGCTGATGGAAGGAAGCCCGTCAAACGACTTCTGGTCCCAGGAAGCCACAGAGCGTCTAATTTCCAGACACACACAGAACTCGGACACTCTGTCCACTCAACAAAACTCACTTCCCAACTCAATTAGCCACTTTCCTCCTCTAAACTCCTCTAAAATAGACACTACCTTTCAGTCTGACCCATTCCAGAGAACCAAATAGTTGGGTCACTTGGGAATTCTTTGGTGGTCAGGCAGGAGTCGAAAGAAAGACCTGGAATTTGTCCATTTTTCTTGATTTGGGCTGTTGAGTGCAGATTATAATTCGAATAATTAAAAGCCATTTTATTATTTACAATTCCAATTTCGAATTTCAGAGCAAAAGTAGATTTGAATTCAAAAAGGAGAGTGGAACTCTGCAGTTGTGAACCTTGTACTAAAATGAAGTTTGTAGTTCGGTCGTCACTTGTTTTTGCCCAAGTTTTGAAATGAGCCTCTTGAGGAACGTTCCAGGTTGGTTTTAAACATTGAGATATATGGTCAAACTACAAGACTAGGCTAGGCTGGAGTCCAAATACTCGTATTTCATAACTTATGATATTTTAATACTTGTTTCAATATCAGATTTCTGTATTTTTACAAATCTAAAATGCTGCTTATCTCAGAATGTGGGTGGACACATCTTGGACATTTGTTACTTGTGTTTGGAAAATGCGTTTTTTCTATTTTACCAAAAGTCGTAACTTAAATACATTGAAGTTTGTCTTTTGGGTCTGGATATTTTGGGCAACAAGTATAATCAAAATGCTTTTGAATACAAATCTTGAAAGCTTAGTTGAATTTGAAAAAAAGCCGGTTCTGAACAAGGTTTTTGAAGAAAGAAAAAGAGTTTATGAGCTATGATTAAGTAGCCTGAATTTTGATTTCTAAAAGACAGCTTTCAAACTTTTGATGGAGAGAACTAATTGGAAATGATGGAAGGATTGAACAGAAGTTGGGTGTTCGAAGGATGTCTGGGTCCTTAAATCCTCTTCTTTCTCCCTCTAAGCTTATCTACTATAATTTTAGCACAGTTTCATTCTCTACTCAAGCATGCCACACAATTCCTGACTTTCTCCCATCTTTGCCCACCATGATCTGGCCACTAATCAGAATCTTCTCAATTCCATCCGTCAAAGGCTTGACAACTCCTGCTTCCTCCGCATAGTTGATTGCACGCTTTCTCTTTACATTGTCCGCTTTCTCTGTCGCTTACTCGGTGGTTCCACTGGTTACGTTCCGCCGTCACACCTCCTGCCTCCTACTTGGTATTCACACGAGTCAGGATGAGACAGACCAAGTCTGTGGCATGATCTCCTGACTTCGAGTCAGAGATGATTGGAAAGTGTGAGTCTGAGAAGGAAGCGAATTAGAAGTTCTTCCGTAGACCGGAAGCGGAGTGAAGTGAAGGTGGAAGTGAAACGGGTTCTGCTCTTCCGCATCTCTGCACGTCCAGCATCTCTTCGCCCAACTGAACCGCCCACCACCGTCAGTCAACCAGTGTCTCTCGTCCACCTCTGACTGGCACTCCGACTGACACTCCGTTTCCTGGACAAAGGTTCTTCCAGTCACCATGTCCATCCGCTTCAATCGGGGACGACAGAGAACACGCTACCGATACTTGCCAGTCACCCTCAAGCCGGCAAGTACCTACTGTAGTCATGTCTTTAGTGCTGAAGTGTAGTACATGAGTGCGTATCTGGGCTTTTAAGCCGGTATTGGAAACGGTAATATTGAATTTTACCTGTAATTTAATATTTTAAAACCTGAAAAATGGTGTGTGTTTTTCGTAAGTTGAATTTACAATTTCATTTTCAGCATACTATGTATAACTTTCTCCACTTTCGATTTTCGTGTATATTGAAAGTTGCACGTAACGATACCGCAGTACGAGGGATGCTCAATAAGTAATACGAATGTACCTTTATAAGTACGGTGTGGAATGTTAGGAATTTTATCTTTCTATCTCATGTACATCATGTTCCAAAATCTGGAGAAAGAGATTCAACGAAATCAATGAGCTCAAAGTGTGTATACAAGCTGCTCTAAATGGGTTTTCAAAAGAATTTGTTTGTGAAGATATGAGAAATGAAATGAAATACTGGAGTGAACGTTGTATTGAACTACAAGGAGATCATTTTGAAAAACCACAAATGACTTCCGAATAAAATCCTGTTGTTCATGAGATACAGTCACATTCGCAATACATATTGAGCGCCTCTCGTAGTGTAACCGATAACAAAATTCATTGTTAGCGGTAATTTAAAGCCTTAAATACGGGGTTCTGTCATTAATTTTGACCAACTTTTGAAAACTTGAAAAACGAAGAAGGACTCAAATATTTAGCACATGTAAGATGCCTCCAGGGCCGTACCTTCAAAATCTCGGGACTGAACTGAATGAAAGATTTCGTTCCGGGGTCCCATAAAATTAGTCAAAAATACTATTTGCCTATGTATTTATTTTTCCTTAAAGTTTTTGGTTTTGTCGAAGTAACTTTTGATAAATCGACTTGAAATGTGACCAGTGTCGGTTCTGCATATTGCTCAAAGTAGGAGCCCGAAGCTAAATTTAGAAATCTCTATTTTAAATGATGTACTGAAAAGTAGAAATTCTATAATTTGTAAAAACCAAATTGAAGTTATAGGGCAAATGTTGATATTTTGCTCGAAGCGGAAGAAATTTTTGAATTTTGGTCGCTATGCATGTGCTTCGATTGATTCCCGATCCCGATTAAATCCAGTAGGGATTTCTCGGTCAAGGTGCCATTGCCCCTTTTCTCGATATTATCAACCGACCTAACTTGTAACGGAATTTTTTCGAGGAAATTAGTCTTATTACTATGCAACAGAGAGGAATCTATTTTATTTTAGTACCTAGCATTTAGGCTTTGCTCGACGATTACGGAATTTACGTTTGATGTAAACGTGAAAGCTCTAAATATAGGAAACCGAAGACAGATACTATGAGACATATTTTATCCATACGAGTAAGTGGGTTTGGATTTCTGATCCGATAGGTCCGAATATAGTTTCAAATTGTTATATCATTATTTCGCCTAATAAAATTGCATTTAATATTTTATTAACAAGATAGCTCAACCCGAAGTGAGTATGATACCACCAGGTTTTACCATTGGTGGTACGGCTCTGGATGCATCTAAGCTAAATCACCGCAATAAACTTCCAAAAAGGGACGGTTTTTGTAGAATTTTAATGAAAACCCACGTTTTTGACGTCAAAAAATGTTAATTATAAAATCTTTGCCCATAATAATCTCTGCGCATAATATTTGGATACATTTTTAAAAATTGAAAATGTTAAAACATATAACTCCTGAAAGAAAGAATTTGTCTTGAAAATGTGTCGAAAAAGGTTTTGCACTAAACTTTTGCCAAAAACTGTCTATATGACCATTTTGCCTAGTTTTTGCAGTATCGTAGTTTAGATACTACCTTACCTTTAATGAAAGTAGCAGCCCAATTCCATTAATTTTGTCTGTTTAAGAGGTATCCAAAATTGGTAATAATTAGTGAAACAACCCTCGTAGAATACGTAGGTAGACTAGACGCGTAGAACAGTGGACCAAGGTTGTGAGGTCAGTCTGGAGCTGCTCAGACTCTCCTGGGACTGGTTTCTGTTCCACAAGCCAGACATGGAGTTGTTGGATGAGCATGATCTGACTGGACCTGCCCTAATTGAGTTGGACAGGAAGTGGTTTGGACAGGAGACATGTGGAGACTGGAGAAAGTGACTCTGCTGTAACTGGTGTGAAAGGGTCAAGGTGAGAGGAAGGACTAGGAACCACGTGAGTCCATCAGAAGAGACATGTGACTGGTCTCCAGACTCCACATGTCCTCTCCAGCTCTCTCCATCACATTCCTTCTCCAGACGAGTCAAGTTGGTCTTCCATAAAAAGTGGAGAAAGTGGAGAGAGAGCATAATTCTGGACAAGAGCTTTTATGATCACTTTTCCACTCACCGGCTTATCTCGCTTCATCTCACATTCGGATTCTTCTCACTGCCCATCCACCCTCTGCATGACTCCCATCTGACCCTCGCATGATCATCCACTCCAATCTTCTGTCCCAATCAGCAACTTACACTCTGTCCATCTTCCTGTCCTCCAGCAAACTGATCTGATCTGCTAACTGGTCTTTCTCGATCAGGACGTTCTGTCCCCATCCCATTTCATCTCTGCCAATTAAGTTCTACTTCCGCCTCATTTCTCTTCATGGCTTGTATGACTGGCAGCTGGTTCTGTTGGCTCAGACCACCCACTCAGCACCAATTCCACTAATGTGTCCAAATTCCGTCTCTGTCTGTTTGTACGGAAGAGTGTGTTGATGGATGAGGAGAGCCACCGAGTGCCCCACCTGCCTGCTCAGGTTCGTCACCTCCTTCTCCACTCCCGTCTTTTCTCCCACCAGATGACTCGGGAGAAAGGAGAAGGGAGTGCGGGAGAAAGCAGAGCAGGTTCCTGGGACACACGGGGTGAAAGGCTCCTGTTCGCTTCTTCACAATCTTCATTCTTCTCTCCTCTTTCTTCTCCACTACCTCAACCCTCAGCTCACCTCCGCTCCAAGCCACAAAAATCTTCTTGGTCAGATTCCATTTCACTCCTCATATTTCATGTATGGACAGGGAGGGGAGTGGGTGGGTGGAACAAGTTGGCCCACTGCCAGGATTCCTTGTGCGGTGGATATGCGGTGACGATGGAGAGAGTTAATCCGTGTGAGAAGACTTTGCATGACTAATTGAGTGAGGGAGTGAGTTGAGATTGTTGGGACTCAGAATTCTCTGGAGAGTTTTAATCCGTGGCCAAGTCCTGATGAGCCACTCTGCTCCTTGTCTTCACCCAGAGACCTGCATTCCGGCCCAGAGAAGGAGATGCTGGTGCTGGAGTGAGGAGAGAGGCGGAAGCAGGAGAGACGCTTGCGTGTCCCACGGCTGGGAACGAACCACTGGACCCACCAACACACCAGTTCACTCCCTCACCCGCTCTCAGCCGCATCTCTCCGCTCTCAGCAATCCGCACAAACTACCCTTCAAACATTAAGTCACTAAGTCAGGCAGAACCTGAACGTTGGACAAGAAGCATCTTCCGTCTACATGGGCTACACTGGAAAGGTGGAAGTAGACAGAAAGAAAGCGAGAGTAGAAAGCGTAGAAATGAAGTAGCGGTGAAAGTCGAAAGGGTTGAGAAAGAGAAAGCGTGGGGAGGAAGGTGAAGAGAGTGAGGGTTGTATTGTTGAAGCGAGTGTTCCTTTTGAGCCCATGGGGGTTGGAGGGTGGAGGGTGGTTTTTCTGAGTCCATTTCCTTGAGTGTCCACCACCTCCCTCCCGCCTAACAGCCTCACAGTGGCTCTTCGACGTGTGGGACGAGACTTGTTCCGACGGAAGACGTCTGGGGTGGGAAGGGGTGGAAGGGAGGAAGAGTCGTCGTCCCAACCCCGGATATGGACTGTGGGTGACATCGACTTCCTCAACGTGGACTTCACGCGTCTTCCACACGACTTCCGTCTGTCACAGGTAAACAAACATCTACACAATAGACTCAGCAGTTCAAGCGAGAAGGAAGACATCAAGGATTCCAAGGAACTCGCATGACATTTATCCGTCATATTAGTAGCCAACTGAATGGAGGAGCTTTAATTGGAAGTTGAAATCTGATCGGTCACGAAACCGGTCACTTGGTCAGAAGCTAAGTTCCTTTTCCATGAGAAGCTGGTTCCAGAGGGACAGGACCATTCTGATTGGTCAGGGACTTCCGTTCCACCAGAATCAGTCCCCAAATCAGCTAACGTTTTCCCATTCTTAACCAGGAAGTTGAGTGGACAGGGTGAGTGTCCTTCGGGACGTGGAAACTTGGAGGAAGAAACCGGAAAAGCGCTGAGATTGAGGCCAAAGGTTGAATTGAGCGCCAATCCTCGTTTCCTCGTTCCATCCCATCCTGCCAGCCAACTCGCCTTCCCTGACCTCCTCTCCAACTCTGTAGCCCAGTTCTGAGCGGAGCCAGTCTTTGTGTGGGGTTGAGGGTTGAGTGTGGGCTGTGTGTTTGAGGAGATAGGAGCAGAGGGAGCGTGGCTGAGAAGATGTGATTAGGATGGTTGAGAGGCCAGAAGCCCAATTACAGCTCTGTTCTCTCTCCGCACTTTCTCTTTCTGCTCCAGTCTCTTCTCCAGCAGCTTTCACGCTCCAACGTGCTCCGCATGGACGGTCTATGGAGGAGGAAGCTCTCTCGAGCACTCTTCCAGACGAGGACTGGAGACGAGAGCGGAGGAGGAGAGGGGAGATGTAAGAACTCGGTCCCATTGTCTCTCCTGGCCTTGGGCGGAGGTTAGAGACTGAGATTAAGTGAGGACTGAACTGAGGACTGAGCCCACCAGAAGGATTCTCAGAAAGCGTGGCAGTAAGTAAGGAGATCATTAGAAGATGAACAGCCGCCACGTGACTCCACTTCCAACCAGCTCTCTTCCGTCTAATTAACTTCCGCAAGCCCTTCCAGCTTTCCCTCCCTTCCTCCGCTCACTCACTCAGCCTCCGCACGAAGGAGGCTGGAACTGGCTCCGTTTCCTCGAACCCTTCCTTGTACGCCCTAACCGACTAATCGACTAATGTACCTGTCTCTCTTCAATTAGGAAGACGTCTTTTGGACAGACGGAACAGGTCCCTTATGCATCTTCCATGTCGAGTGTCAATCGGAAGGTGAGAAGTGAGGAGATCCGACTCAGACCGGATCAAACACACCTCCTCCCTTCTCCGTCACATTCCCTCCACCTCCATTGTCTTTTCTGCTTCAGTATGTTCTGGCTCTCCTCCTCCCACGTGATCAGACTCTAATTAGAACTTGAGTCGGAGCTGTAGCTCCAGTCCGGACTTAAGAGTTGGGAGAGGGTCATGCATGCTAAGCAGGAGACTCCGTTCTGTCCAAACAGAGTGATGGCGGAAATGTCCGTTCTCAGCTTGGAGAAGAAGAGACTCGGTTCATCCGTCCTGACTGCACAAGGGATGACTTGTAGTTTGTTTCTACCAGCAGAACCTATTTCTGTCTGGACTCCATGGAACCCATTCATGTCTCATGTTCATGTATCATGTTCATGTATCAGGGAATGGATGGAGAGATGTGGAGTGAAGTGAGTGGGCTGAATGGCTGGTCTGACCACCATTCTGTACACTTGGCAGAAGGAGATGTTTATAGAGTTTGGGTTGATTTGGAAGGCTTATTGGACCAACCAGTTTGATTTGGGTGTTTGGCTCTTGTCCAGAATCCCCTTCTTCACTTCTTCCACTTCTGACTTCCCTCTTCTCCCAATCTGAACTGGGTCTCAAGGAGAGGAAGAGAGACTCATCGGTCCATGGAACAGACTCTCCAGTCTCCGAATCCGAAAGTTGGAACTTGGAACTGGGCTCTTTGCCTTCCACTCTCCCTCTTCTCCCTTCTACGCTCAATCCCTCCATTTCTAACCAAACCATCCCATCCACTACAATATCCACTAAAATGACATTATATCCACTCAACCAAGGAGCAAAAAAAAAACCTTTTATGCAAAAATACCCAATTGAATTTCCACTGAGTAAATGTTTCGTATCAAATGAACTGAGTCAACTTGTAGACTCGAACAAGATGGTCAGAAACATCAAATTAAGATCTATCCTGGGAAGGTTCTGGAATTCCCAAAATATATTGTGTAGAAATTGAAAACTTGTGAACATCTTGGAGCCAAGCCTAATAAAATAGAAAGCTACTTGCACAGTCTACAAATCTGGAGTAAAAGTCGAAAATCAATTCAAAAACTCCCAAATATGCAACAAATTGGAAAAACATCGAAATATGTAAATATGAATCAAATGTTCTTTGAAAATACAGAGGATAAATCTGGGAAATTGGGCCTTGTTCCGTAATAATCGTTGACATCAGGGTTATTACTGGTTCTATCTGGGTAATATTTAAGCACGCCTTTGCAAACACAACGTTTTCTCTTGAACTGTTGTATGTATGTATAATGGTTATCCCATTCAAAGCCCCCTTTGATGATAATGGTGCACGGCGGATTGAATTCTAGGAGTTATTCTCAAACTTTCATTACGGATCAAGTGAATCCGCTACATTACAGCAAAAACATCCTTATACAGTTTTTATTACATTTTCAGTAGAAAATCTGGTTTTCTTCATATTTATTCAGATGTTCAGATTTATAAAGCATTTAAAATACTAAATTCTTTGTCTCTGCATATTTCACGTTATTTGAGCAGGAAGAAGCGACAAGAGGCCAGGAGCAGGTTTTTTATTTGAAAGCTAGAAAGGAGAAATGTATTTTGTAGTTGAAACTGAACAGATTAAGAAAAATATTATATTTGAATTTGAAATCGAAGTTGATTTTGGAATTAAATACAATGAAAAGAAAAAAAATTCACGGGTTGAAAAGAAGCTATTGGAATGGGTGTGAATTGAAAGTGGAGGTTGAGAAAATTTCATGGGTAGTAAAAAGAAATTAGATGTAAAGATGGATAATATCACGGGTTGTAATTACCTACCTGAATACAGGAAGATATAAATATCACTGGTTGTAATTTGTGGCAATAGGATGAAA
>JAQFYU010001614.1:0-14208 GCA_034694905.1 Ceratophysella granulata
ATTTCTAATAGGTATGTACAGAACAATAGGTCGATATACAGCTTCACAATAGATTTATTCCCATATTCCTGCTTTGGGCAAGTACAGCACAGCCCACAACCCAGTATTTCTAATAGGTATGTACAGAACAATAGGTCGATATACAGCTTCACAATAGATTTATTCCCATATTCCTGCTTTGGTTAACTAGCCTTTACCGGATCCCTATTGAGATTTCAAGATTGGAGTTAATCTACGTACGTACATTTAATTGAATTACTTACTATCGAAATAGCACCAATTTAAGCACTACGGAAACCACATTTAACACTTAATGGGTAAACATGCTGTGCATGCTGATTGGATCGATCGATTTACAAGGAAAACATGAATAAAAGCTAACTAACAATAATTTATTGAACGACGCGACGAACATTGGTAACTATGCACGGCATCAATTTATTGTACAAAGGACAACCCAGCACCGAAGAGTGCACCTCACATTTTCCCATTTAATTCAGATTTGACGTTTGATAGTTTCCATATTGACAGAAACAAACGCTCCGATTAATTCGCATCTGGATTTCTGGGGATAATAGATCACAGCTGGTCCGCTTGTGTATGAGTAATTGTTCTAGGCTAGCACAAGAACTAACGTTTACTAATTACATTAATATTTCTTAATATGACCCAAACAAACGACTTGGTTTTAATACTTGAACCTTTGTATGTATTTGTACAGTAAGCTAGTGTTTAGTTTAGTGGCGAGGATTTGAATTTCTGTATTCTGTAAAATGCCTTTCTATTATATTTTATGTACAATAATTCTTATCGGGAGTAGTGGGAGAAGAATCGGAGGTGTGGGATGGAGCTGAATTCCCAAAGTGCTCCCTTAATAAACCACATGTGAATCTGATTGATTGGATTCTGTGATAGGCTCCGTTTTAATGGCTCAAACCACTTCCAATTCTCACTCGAGTCTTCAATCAAGGTTGGCCACAAGCGGCTTTCAACTATTTATGAACTTATTCACAATTCACATTCGCACTGAGCGGATTTGAATCAATCAATCATCTCAGCTTCTCAGCCCAAGACTCACGCATACACAGATCTCATACGCATATTAATCTGTTCCTTCAAGAGAGATACGAGATAACCCCTTTCACTAATTACGTCTAATTTATGCATATTTTACTCAACCTAATATCTAAAATAACAATCATGTTGACTAACTACGAATGTGAACGTAGTCATCCGCCTTGAACGCTGACTTTCCTTCAGAAAGGCAAGGTGACAATAAAACACTCTCTACATTCCTACTGAACACGTTCTAATAAAATTTACATACAAATCAACTTTTATCTTTAGCAGAAAATAAATTAGTATTACATAGTTAAATTTCATGGAAATATACTGTAAAATCAGGAGGAAAATGTTCAACTATTCACGGCGGCGGAAATATATTTTAGCCCTAAACTTTTACTACTTTTACATTTATTTAATATTTAATTTGTAGTTCGTTTTGTTATATTGAACTGGAGACAATTGGCTTATTGTTCGTCTCACGTCTCACTGATATTCCTGATAACTGACATTCAATTGAACATGTTGTGTCCTTAGACTATCGTGGATAAGTGGACAAACGAGTGGATATAGCTCGTGCCATGAAATATTGTAAATAATTATAATAATAACGTATTAATACAAGGAAAGTTTGTGAATATTTAAAGTAGAATTGCACAAACGAACTGAAGATAATAAAATAAGAATATTGGGAAAATCCCGCATTCCACTCTTAGTAAACTCCTTCATCATTCCGCATTGGTTCCTAGAACTAAATTGACAGCTAGAACTCGTGTTCGAAAGAATGTTGCCAATTGAGTGTCATAACTTGATGGGCCTCAACTCGACTTGCGAACGGCTCAAGTTTGACAGTTTCAGGTACCTTTGTAACTCTGCTTCTTCACCTAGAATATAATGTAGTAGTAAGTAGTAAAGACTTTATAAATTAAACAGGAACGGTCAAAATTCAGCCAGCACCTTAGATTCTTAGTATATCACAACTTAGTTGTATACGTAGAGTACTTCTAACCCTAATTAGTAACTATTATCAATCATAACTTTCCCAATTAGCAATCTCATGATTCAAATATCAACAAGCTTCGGTTTTCACATTTTCACATCGATTTTAGAAACGAAACGAACGAACGAAACGAACAATTCAACATACGAAAGTCCTAGGGTTCGAAACGTTTCGAGTTGCCCGTTGCCCGACGCGTACATCTTTTTGGCTCCAAAGCTCAAAAATGTTCTGAAGCCTGACCTTGGAATTGTTTCGGGTTCGAAACGATAAACAATTTTTGTTAGGACAATTTCGGTCAAATTTTTGGTACCTACTCAAATTTTTGGGATAATTCATAAATGTTTGAAAACCTCAAAGCCGAAGCTTAATGATACGATCATTGATGGGACCACGAGAAGACCAAACGACACACGGTTCATTCATATGAACACAACTCATGCTTGAAGCACGACAACATAATTCATCCATCACGAGACTACCTCCTCGAACCACTTGAATCAAAAATCGTGAAATTCAATTAGAGTTTAGTTGCCATTAGTGATCCGTGTAAATATTTCCAGAGGCAGTTGACCGACCGCACTAGGGCCTGCCTTGCCCGCTTTAGCACCTTCTGGTTCAGCTATTCCGAATCTGTGACAATATTTGCACACATACTTTAAATCCCTCTGTCGCATGGACTGCTACAAACAATCTCTTAAAATTCATTAATTCGCATTCTTGCATCCTTCCCTTTAATAATGCAAGTATTAGCTACACTATCTGTCTGATTGGTTTTTGGCTTAAATTGAAAGTGCCACTTGAAATTGGGAATAGAACGCATATTGGACAATCTGGAGTCAAGTGGTGTGTCCACGATGCGGCTGATAAGAACGAGTGACACCTCCGCCTTCGGAATTTCGAATTTCGAAACTCAGATGGTTGACGACAAGAGGCCGATTAGGTTCATGTGTTTACATAAAAAACTACTTTAGAAGTGAAAAAATTCCATACGATTTGGATTGCGGCTAATTGGTGTTAGTGTGGATGACTTAATTGTTTAATCGTTAAAAACAGATTGTGTACCTATCTGAAAGAACCAAAGGGTAGTGTGGGAATCATGGAAGGATGTCTTTGAACAACATCAATACTCACCAATCAATCAACAACACTCGTTTCAAGTAACGGTTTCATAATGTTATGCAATCCTGCCCAATTGAAAAAACCAAATGATCATTATGTCTACACAACCAGAACCACTTGGATATCACGCTTCGCTCCTTGAGAACAGAAAATTACAAAATCCCACTCAGTCATTCGCTCATTCCTAATTCTAATTCTACATTTTCATTGAGCAGGGAAGTTCCCCGTCCATCATTGCACGAACACAACTTAAGTAAATAAAGATTTTGATGAGTTGGGACGACGTTCTTCTCGTTCCATTTCGAACTCGACGACGACGTTGAGTTCCCGAAGATCCCGAGGCTGAGTTGGGTACCAAGGGGAATTCATTTGGGGTTGGATTCAGAGATTCGATGGATTTGGGTGACAGGATCTCTTCAAGAATTTCTCCAAATTCGAGTAGAAATTTGGGTCATGAATAGTCCACTTGGGCCACGTGGGACTTGAGTGGAATGCCCAGAGTTGCCACAACCAAGCCGTAGCGCTCAATCTGCATCGCGTGGACGCAGTGCCATCTGAAATTCAAAAATGACAACTCTAGACTAGTACTACATCCTTAATTCTTTTTGGTTCACATCGAATCCATAGAATATCGTTTCGAATAGTATAGACTCTTTTGCATTGAGCATGTCAACTGTTTCTATATTTGATGATCAATTGATTTGCCTACCTGTCAGTTCGCGGGTTGTATTTTTCCACCGTATTCAAGTAATGAACGCCGTCGTAGCCTCCAACACAGTAAATCCGTCCTGCAGTGACCGTGGTACCGAAACTGCTTCTTGGAATGCTCATATTGGAAACCTTGGACCACTGTCCGCACATGATGTCAAATCTATGAAGAGATAGAAGCATGCTTTCTAAATCCAATTCTTAATTCCAGGTGTTTTAAATGAAAATATTTTGAGCATTGATCGCACCTCTCCACAGTCCGAAGCCACATCTTCCCATTGCACCCGCCCATGACGTAAATGTGACAGTCCACGACAGCTGCACTGTGAAAGGCTCTTTCCTCATGCATGGGAGCCAACGTGGTCCAAACGTTGGTGATTGGGTCGAACTTCTCGACAGATGAGAGGAAGCTGTCGTCCCCTTCCTTCGGTCCACCGATCCCACCAATCGCATACAGTTCTCCAATACTGCTGCACACAGCCACGTGGGCTCGGTAGTTTCTCATTGAGACGCTCTCATTCCAACAATTCAGTTTCTTGTCGTACAGCTGCAAATTCAATACAAACGAGCTAAGATCGCGAAGGGATTTTCTAATTTTGCCTTCAAATGGAGTAGAATGTATTTGTTTACCCAGACTCGCTGCTCGTGTTTCTGAGAACTCCTGCCACCCACCAAGTAGAGTCTTGAGTTCACAATGGCTGCTCCACATCCATGCACAGAAATAGGAAGAGGACTCAACGTCTCCCAAATATTGTCCAGAACATTGTACTTCTCCACAATGTTCAACGGAAAGCCACAGTCTTGTCCTCCTGGAAGTCAAACGACAAAAATATGTTAGAAGCACGAAGTGATCTGAGTATTAGTTAGCATTCGATGAAAGAATTGTTCCTTACCGATAACATAGAGCGAATACTTGTCAGATGCAACTGCGGGATAGTAACGCCCTTGTTTCATGGTTGGGATGACAGCCATTTCGCAGTACTCAGTCGTGGGTGAAGGAAGCGGTCGAGGAATGCTGCATTTCCAGCCGTCGTAGCCCATCATGAAGCACTCAACGTTACTCAGACTTTGACCTTGGGACTCTCCGCCAATCGCAAATATTACCTGTCAATTCAGAAAATCCTATATGCATTAAGTGCACGCAATTTAAGAAACTCAAAAAACAAAATGTGCCTTAACTTAACAGGTAGACTATTGGTATAATTTATTGGGAAAATACAGCGAGCAATTGATTTTAAAGCGGGTAATAAAAACAACTTTGAAATCCCAGATTCCCCATATTGGATTCAGGAATTCGGAGATGAAGGCCAAGACAAACATTAGAAACTTAATGGGCAATTTCTGGATCTGTAAGAAGGGAAGATGAAAGGATTGAACTTGTCGTACATCTTGTTGATAGAAACATCGAAGAGTGGTTTGATGTGGAAATGAAGTCTGTTCTTCCAGTTCGATTGGTTCGACAGACTCAAACTTTTTGGACAAGACGTTGGTGAGTGAGTCCCGCATGAGTCGTTCAATGACTGGAGACGAGCTTATGATGGGATGTTGAATCACTTGGATCAGGACTTGTGGAATGACCTCATTCAAGTTGATCTTCTCCAGGAAGGAGAACAAGAAGGGCTGACGCTTCTCCTCGTCATGATTCGCCCATTCCAGTAGAGCCTGAGACACACAAGAAAGACATGTGAGCAATCGGACAAAAGAAACCTGGATAGGAACGGGCTGGAATGGAGCTGGAGCACTTAATGTCCATTTCCTGCCAGGGGACCAATAAGCGTTTCATGTTTCAAAATTAGCTGGACAAAGGAGATAGCATGGCTCCTATTCTGACTTCTGACTGTCGTAGACCTCTCAACAAAAAAATAAAAGAAAGTTGGAAAGAAAATTGTTTCATTTGACCATTTGAAAAATCCAAAGTTTTTATTTGAAATTAGAGCTTAACGGCTTTTTCCGCAACACTTTCAGATTTTTTATAATTTACAGGGATATTTTTCGATTTATCGAAACAAATTTTCAATAATTAAAATCAAAGGATGAATTAATAGAATATAGAATGTAGATGGCATGAATTTGATATTATTTCTAATATTCACTTTTTACGTTGAAATTTTCTTTCTAAGAGATTCAAAAAACGACGTTAAACGGGTTTGGAGGATCTGCACTCAATTCTCGTCACATTTCTTAACTTTGTTTAACTTAGATCATAATACATTTGTACGTATGCTCATCTACAAATATATTATGTGTTCCCAAAAGGTAAAGACGACTAACAAGGATTTAACCCTGAGACCCTCCTGACCTAAAATACTCCAAACTTTGGCCATTAATTCGGATGCCCTTGCGCCTGTCATCATTATGGAAACGTGAAGTTTTTTCAGCCTAACGGAACCAGAGGCTCAGACTCTGCATCAATATTCCATGGAGAAGTGGAATAGAGTGCCTACATAGTAGCGAGGATGCTTCTCGAGCTGGAAGGGAGAAAGCTGGAGAAAGTAGGTCAAAGATGTGGCCTGGCTGGGAGGCGCTCGTGCTCCACTCACAAAACTCATAAGATGAATTCCTAATGTGTCTAGCCTTGGCTTCCCTCGCTCCAATGCAAGGAGCAGCAGGTCTTCCCTCCAAATGGAACAGACTCTGACATACTTTCACCAAACCTCCAAAAACATTTTCTCCACAACTTCTCTCCAGAAGAGAGAACGGGAATGTGGAAATTCTGCTCAAATAAGAAGACTAACTCCAATTTCAGAACCTGTCTCTCACCTCCTCCGTCCAAATGACTAACGACTTACATGATTTATGAACTGCTTCTTCACTTCATGCCACTTTTCGTGAACCTTACACTGTAATGCTAATGCCCATCATGGGATCTTCCGGCTTTCCGCAAGAAAGTAGTGACAATATTTTCCAAATATGACTTAAACACCGACTATCAAAACTGATGGATTTGTAATTCACGTATTTTTCGCAATTTTACGATTTTGAAATGAAATTTTGACGATCAAATTATTGGAAATTTCGTACAAGTACAAACACCAATTTACATGAATGAGGAATAGCTGGTCCATCACTGTGCTGGCCAAGACACGTCCCTCCTAAAATTGATTGAAAGGCTCTGAGTGTTTACCAAATTCAAAGATTCGTTTGATGCGTTTGACATGCTTTTACTTGGAGAAAGCACTCCAGCATTTCTTCCAAATTCGTCTTAGAAGGAATTGGAATTTGGTTCTTGAAAAATGTAGAAAAACTCGTACTTACTTTGAGTAGCTGTCCATCATTATCACAGGCGAGATAGGGCGACTGGAGGAAGAGACTCAAGTAGTCGGGGGAAATATGGAGAAACTCCTCACCCTCAATCACTTCTCGAAAGTGCTCGATGGCGTAAGTCTTGGCTCTTTCGGCCAGGTCCAGATGAAGACGGAGCAGAGCGAGGACGTAGATGCCGAGACAGGAAGACGGACTCAGGTTGGTTGTCAACCACCAGAGACAAAGGTTCCGCAGAGAAGGAAGCTGGAGCATGTCCGCCGCATCCAGTAGGCCGTCCACGATACTCTCCTCAATCTGAAGAAAGACAAACACGTCCGAAATGAGACGTTACGAAATGTGCTATTCTGTTTCAATTTGGTAAAGAACAAAATGTATTAGTAGCTCTTAAGAGGAAATCAGAATGACATTCAACGTGATACGATCTTAAACAAGCACGTGTGACACGTGTGACATAAAGAAAGCACTCAGTCCGCTTCGACCAAGATGTGTTTGACAGGTCGCTCCACTCACGTTGAAAGCCAACACGGAATCTGGATATTGTGCGTCAGAATATTTCCCCATTTCGTGAAAATGGTAAATCAATATGAACATCTGGAGAAGATATGGGACGAGACAAGAGAAAC
Source organism: Ceratophysella granulata (assembly GCA_034694905.1). Taxonomy (NCBI): domain Eukaryota; kingdom Metazoa; phylum Arthropoda; class Collembola; order Poduromorpha; family Hypogastruridae; genus Ceratophysella; species Ceratophysella granulata. The sequence continues at coordinate 7,777 of JAQFYU010001614.1, forward strand.
CAAATGCCTGGAAGAATGCTCTGAAACCTCTGAGGCCATAAATTAGTGTTCACGTACTTGGATTTTTCCGGTGTAGATAAAATTAATGACAGCGAGCAGAACTTCCGGCTGGATGTCATGAAATGTGACTTCTCCATCTTGAGCTTCTTTCAAACCACAACTGAACATTTTCCTATCAAAAACAGAAAATTATAGCGATGGCACGTGATTAATTACAGATTCCTGTTACATCTTTTGTCACAAATTCACATTTTGAACTAGCGAAATTCTAATTACCGAAAATAAGGCGATGCAGCCGCAAGGACCACCTTGTGAGCAGGAAATTTGACGGAAGAACTTTCCACTCCCAGTTTCACATCACAGAGTGATTCGTCGTCTCGCATCGTTTTTAACGTGGCAAGCAGCTGGGAAGACATTTGAGAGTCGCATAGTTCTAAAATATTTAAACCAATTTCAGAATTTGAATTCGAATTTAGCGTTTTTAAAAGTTCAGGTCAAACTGAGAGCCGTACCTCCTGCCGATTCGGCAGTTTCGTCCTCCACTTGTGAGTCGGGTTTTGTCTTCTGCGGTGAAATTCGGCAGAGACAAGTTTTGCAGTCACCAACATTCTGAGTCTTTGACCAACGGCTACTCATCCTTACTTTAATCTCCTTCAACTCTTCAAATACAAATTAATCTCAGTCCAGTTCCAGTCTCCTGCAAAAAGTAAAACAAAATGGGGATTTAAATCCAGATTCAGATAATGTGTCAACTGACGGTAACATTTTAAATTCAAGAGTTGACGCAAGATATCCGGCGGAATGAAATGTGATATTATTGTAGCCGCACGTTTCTTGAAAATGAACCAGTTTGATTTCAGCACGTGCGACGACCGTCGGTGAAACCCTGAGCAATAGACGGACTAATGGCAAATTAGTATTAACTGTCATGTTTCTGATATTCTGAATTTACAGACAACACAGTAAATATATTTGCCTAACTATTGGTACTGCTACCTTCTTTCTGTCCGGATCTATTAATTTAATTTTCATACAAACTTTTACGCACGTTGTCCAATCGAACCAAAGCGTGGACTAAGTATCGTATAGCGAGGTAAATATTTCCGCTCTTCGAAAAATATCTTCTGACCTGAGTGGTTCCGCTGGCCGGAATTATGACATGTAACGGAAATTCCGTATTTAGTTTGTGCCTTTGGGGAAGCTCTAAGTAATTCATGGTTTATGCCTTATGAATTATTCCCTCGAAGCCTCTTCCCATGCATCAAAGACGCCCAACTCAATTCCACTTCTCGTCCCACCAAAAATGTCTGTTTTCCCAAGAATTCTGCTCTACTTTCAAATGGGAAGCACGAAACTGGAAGACAGGAGTCTCGAACCCTGCCTTGCGCATAATTGCGTCCCTCAAGAATTCCTAATTTTCATTTTTCATACTTTGAAACACATATGAAAGCACTTCAAGCAGCCTCTTAAATACGTGTATGCTTGCCATACTTGGACCGAGATCGTATTCTGCAGAATAGATCTTCCAACATAATTGCAGATGCCAAGGCCCATGCGAAATGCGAATTCACGCAGCTTGGATGATTGTATACCGCATACCACCAGAACCACCATTACTACTACTCTGTCTGCAAAATAAACTCCTTGTACGGATTGGATCTGTGGGCTCAACCACCAACAGGAATCCAAATAGCCCCTGATGTTTGCAGACCTTGTTTCTAAGTATCACAAACTACAAACTAATTCTGGCTTCCCATTCACAATTCACAATCAGCCCACAAATCCTGAGCTACGCTCCACCTAGCAAAGCTCTTTTGAGCATCCTAACGCCCAATAGAGGCAAAATGTGGATTGAGCTCAAGGTCAACTCCAATTTGAGCTTTATTCACGCTTGAATAATTTAAAATACAATTTACAATTTAGTCAGAATTCTGTATTTTGAAAGTTGAGAAGTGAATCGTCAAGGGAATACGACGGTTGGAAGAAGAAACGATAATTATTATTGATCATACTTTCAATTTTTTAGAAATCGGTCAACTATACACATTTCAAAATTGTGATAACTGAAAAAGTCTCGCTTAATCAAATTATGTAAACATTCGTTCATTGAATATAGCTAAGCATCTGAAAAGCATATTATAGAACAATTTTGCGATTGAAAGATAGAATATAAGTTGAAAGGAATTAATTTTATATAGTACCTCAATTAGCGAACCAAAATTGGCGAATATATTTCCCATGGCAAAAGTATGCTAAAAAAAACTATAGAAACGTAAATCTGCAAAAAGTGTAATTTTCAAACCATACCAATAATTTTTGCCTTCCCAATTTCCATTCTCACGATTACTTGACTAAAAAATTTGGCGGGTTGAGAATCTGGATCTGTTTTGTAGAGATGTGTGTGTATTGAGCGCCGGAGTCGGTTCCATGTTCCTGATGTTAACCTTCACCCAGACTCGGTGACCGAGAGAGCGTTCCTACTGCCCTTCCGTTGGACTCAAAACTCCAAGCCCGACTGACTCAAGCTCAAGATGTGAATAAGAGAAATTTGTGCAAAAAGGTTGGGGAAACTTTTGGCGTGTGTGTGGAGATTGGTAGTGACGTCAGAGACTCCAGTTCATGCTCAGGAGAGAAGAGACCAATTTGGCCATGCCATTCCGCGTCCTCCTTTTCTGCCCGACTTTAGTCAGGATCTAGGTCAATCAATTCTCGGGCCTATAGTCAACACTCTCTCCACGCCGCCCTATATCTGTTTGACGTGATGTCAGGCTGCTCTGCCCTTCTCAGTTTCAAAAATTGGATTCTGCTGTCGTCATTCGGTCCGGAGACCCAAGTCCATCTCCAACAAACGTTCCTTGCAAGGACGGAATTAGGTCACGTCTCTATACGCTCTTCTGACCCCAATGCCCAACATTTAATTCCAGCCTCTTTTCAGATCCAATTTGGTGCGGAGAACGTCAAGCATGATCCTGGCTTTTCATTAGGCTGCTGGTTGTGCCTTGTGCCTGTCGGAGTCGGAAGAGCTTGATGTGCGGGATCCAAGATCCAATTTACTTTGTAGTATGATTAAACCGTTTGGCCAGTTCTCAGTTGAGTGAATTCATATAAGAATTATTTATAAAGTCACAAGTCCAGCTGGTCGGTGTGGACTTCATGAAGAAAATAAATTGGACTTCTAAAATATTGAATTTCGCTTAAACATCCCAACTCTAAATAGTTAGAGTAAAGCGCTCTATCAAATATCGAACGAATTGTACAGCAAGCGAGACAACACGAAATAGAGCATAATTCCATACTTGTTTTTGGATATTCTGTGGTTTCAAATTATATTTTGAAAAGTGACCTAAACTTTCAAACGGTCAATGAGATTACAGTAACTACTTGTTTGTTTCCAATGCTTTTCAAATTTCAATAATTTTGACAAGATTTTGACGCAACGCTTACTGACACTTCGGTCCGCACTTGAATGTAACTGCATCGATGGAAATGCTATTTCATCAAGGATTATTACACTTTTGAATTTGGCTAGAGCAACCTTCCAAGAGGGGATATTCGATAGTCAATATGGCGTCTAATATTACTAAGGTTTTATGAGACTATATGATTCGTCTGCCCGGTTTGACACTTGGAAAGGACCATTTGAGGAAGCTTTGAATTAGTCATCAGAAGGATATGTTTAAAACAAATTGAAAGTTTGTTGTTTAAAGAGGACTCAAGGGAGACAAGGAAAGCTCCTCAGATAAGAACAACAAAAAATGACAAGAATCGCATGTCGTATGCGATTCACTTCAACCACTTCTACGAGTATTTAGCTCGAGCAGAAGATAAAAACTATAACCGCTGCACCACTACTAATACCAAACATGTGTGCGGTTGCTACTACGGAACTGAAATGCCTACTACATACTTACATATGTACATATTGTAGTATTTGAGCAAATACCGTTTGTGCAGAGTTGAGACTGCTAACAGGCAGGGAGATTGGCCGCATTATTTCTGTAAGGTTAAGTTAAGCTCAGGTATTTAGCGGGTGGCCAGAGCTGGGTTGTCTTATGTCACTTGTCACTTCTCTGGGCATATTGAACGAAGTACATACATGTGAACATGAAGAGTTCCATTTGGCTGCTTAATCCGAAATCAGGACACACATTATTATCAGAAGCTGGAGATAAGAGGATAGGGCGGAATTGGGAACAGAGGCGTAACAATAGGATTTTCATGGTTATCGCCGAAAAGGGGCGCCAGAGTCAGTGGCGTCAGCCAGAGCCGAGCCGTCGAATTTTCGGGCCGGGACCAAGCTAGAAAGTCGGGCTCTAAATTTTTCTATTATTCTGTGGCGGTTCTCGGAATTGATCAAAAATGTGCCAAGCACTGGAACTTGTCGAAATTGAAAGCGTTTGTCTTTTCAGGAGATATTAAATATTTAAACATTCGTCATTACTATAATATTAATATTTTTTTAATGTAGATCGAAATGCTCGTGTGTAATGAAATGACTTCGAGTATAAAACGATGAGAGCGCGATATTAGGGTGATTCACGACACTCCTGATTTGGGCAATATGCGAAGAATTTCCCATTTGCGCAAGGTAATCTGAGAGAGCGTAGGAGATGCGTTTACGAAATTTAAAATTAACGCAGCATACAGTATGGAGCCATATAGGATGAATATTTGGGCAAATCTGACTCTTGCTCTTCTATACATTCAATTCCTGAACCCAATGTGCAGGAATTTTCATATTTTGAAGGTTCCCAAGTAATTCAGAGTATGCAAAGTTTCGAATAGTTCATTCGACAAAATGAACTTTCACTAAAGTTGTTCGCAAAGACCAAATAATCATTTGTCCAGAAGATAAATCCGCGTGAAACGCCCTATTATATTTTGAGCGAAGCGCAAGTAATTTTGAGATATTAAATCGCTTTCCTTATTTCTGGATTCACGATTATATTTTAGGAGACTAAAAATCATGTTTCAAACTCGTAAGCAAAAGAACAAAAAATATGACATTTTCTGTGTAGAGCGCGAATTTTTAAAAATCTCTGCTATTTTTGGTTTTATTGCAGATTAGCCAGTCCTGGAAAAGTAACGTTGTGCTTGACTTCTTTAAGAAATGGAACAATAAAGGGGAAAGAGAAAATCATTTTGCGCGAAGCGCAAAAATTTTTGTGGTTTTTAAGCAATTTGCTGTCTTTTTGGCTTCATTTGGAACTTTTTCTAATATGAAGTCATGGCGGCTGCGTTTCAGTTCTGACCAAGGGATTGAGGAGTTGGTCACAGAACCTTGTTCCAGAGCCCAGATCTCAATCTCTGAAGTCAGTCACCGAAGTCAGCCAAAGAACTCTTGGATAATATGACAAGCAGCTCGTTTGCAATAAAATTGGTCAGCAAGCTTAAAGCTTCAAAATTTACCACTATTTCAAATACCAAGTTTTGTCTTGATTGTTTGATGCAAAGAGCAAGAGTACGTCTCCAGTTAATTCAATTTAATTATCTTAAAATACTTGCTTTGCGCGGAAGAAAAAATGTTATTTCCTCTGTTATTTGGATTGTCAATTTCTTTTTGATGTAAAGCGTTACTCGGAAGATGGATCCGGCCCGGGCCCGGGGCTCCGTCCCCCTCATACCCCCTCGTCGGCTCGGTACTGGCGTCAGCCCCCTGAACTTTTCAACTGTTGTTTCAAATTAGTTCTTTTTAAATTCAAGTTGAACTTTCCCTAACAATTTACAAGTCAATGGAAATGTAGTTCCTTGACTTTAGATAATGTATTGCAACATTATTTATGTGAAACATGCTTGTATGTATAATGTATTGCATTAACAAGGGTATGGATTATGGATAGACTTAAAGAAAATTTTCCGATAATTTTCTAGATGACTCGTAACATAAATTCTATGAGTTATCGATAGTAAATATCTCATTTGGTGATATATATTTAGATAATTCCTAGGCAGTAAAAAGTAAAAACCCTAACAAGTTAATAGGCACAAATACCCAGTGCAAATGTCTGTGTGTGCTTCTCGATTTTCAAATTGTTTCTTGCGCTTCGCGCAAATACGGACTAGGAGTTAAAAGTGAAATCTATAATTTTCACCAGTACTTAATGAACACTTCGTAAAACTTAGTCCTACCCTAGAGCGGAAGTTGGAATGACAAAAACTATTTTCGACTCAAATTAGCATATACACGCCACCACGTTTATTCATAATTATTTTTTATTGGCTTACAAACGTATTGTACTCATGTTTTTTGAAACTACGTATCATTCGCGTAGTTTTCCGAATTACGGATATTTTTAGTTTTGCCCTCGAGATGTACTATCTCGTACCACATTAAAACCCTCAACGTAGAACTTGGGAAACGTCAAAAATGAAAATAAATTCTGATTATGTAGATTACGCCATGGAACTTGATGTGCCTCGTGTGTACTTCAT
>JAQFYU010001615.1:0-14206 GCA_034694905.1 Ceratophysella granulata
TTATTGAAAATGTCCAAATGGCGTACCTGCATTTGATCCGGCTTGATGGAGTAGCCCCGACCCAAGTATCCGTTTGTTCGCGTAGCTTGAAGCGTCCATCTTGAACCCTAAATCGATAGAGATCCCAAAAATTGCAATTAAGCCAGGTTTGTGCCTATTCTGTTGATTGGAGGCTAAGCCCACTAATTTGCTCACCAGCTGTTCATACAAGGCAAAGAACATTGGGACTGGAAGGTAGTAGACAAGGACTCGGAGAAGGCCTTTCGTGTCATTAATCAACTTATTGTCAAATTGGTTCTGTGCATAATCCAACCAATGTTCTTTCTTTTCGCTTTTTTGCCTCTTCCATTTCTGCCTAATGGCACACTGCGTAACAAAAATAGCAAGAGATTGAATTAACCTTGTAACAAGGGAGCGCAGTTTAAACCTAGCACAATTTGAAATGCTAAATCCTTACCGAAATACATTTGATGACTTCAACAATGATATTGCTTTCAGGATTCTTGATTGTGTACATTCGTTTTCCACAAACAAAAACACCTGGAAATATTTAAACATTGGTATATGTATTTTCCCTAAAATGTTGTTGAAGCGAGTGCTTCACCTATGGCGATAATCATGAGGACTCCAGGAACCCCAAAAGCTAATGGATAGCAAGTCTCGTCTCCGAAACACTGGACATCTCTGCGCAGGACTGGAGTCAACATGGTGGACAGCATGCTCCCAACACTCACTGCAAACATGAAGACGGAGAAGAATTGTCGAAGTTGATGTTCCTGATGCGGCAAGAGGAACTGTTCTCCGCCCAATGCCACCACACAAGGCTTGATCCCGCCTGTCCCAATTGCCATCAGAAACAGGCCCAACATGCTCAACTCCCTAAATTGAAGAATTCAAAAATTCATATTAATTCGAGATTCTCGATGTCTTAGGTCAGTTGAACTTACACAATTGGAAGATGGAAGGGCGTGAAAGATGCGGTTGTCAGTACAATATTTCCCAAGGCGTAAATGGAAGACAGGTAAAGAACTGTGCGAAATTTCCCGAGAAAGGAATCGGCTAGAATTCCGCCAGCTACCGGCAGAGCGTAGCACAGAAGCAGAAAAACATGGTAGATGGTCGTGGCAAGGTCTTCATTGAAGTTGAGCACATTACGCATGTAAATTGTTAGAACAGCTCGCATTCCATAGTAAGAAAACCTGTTCACGCAGGTCAAATTAAGTTTTCATTAAGTCGGGGTCATTTGACTTTAGTGAACATGTAATATGCATTACCTCTCACAGAATTCTGTGACCACGATCGGAAATACGGATTTAGGATACGGCAAGGGTGTCTGCGATAAAAATAGGCTCTTTTAAATTAGTTCTCAATTTCAAAACTTTTCAAAAACGCAGAGTTGAACCAAAAATGCTTGGATTACCTCATCTTCTGCTTTGTTTTCTTCGTCCCGACGAATCACAGGTAGCGGAATGTGCGTCATATTTCTGTATTTTTGAAAACTAGGCAATTTGGGTGTTTGAGAAGGAACTAAGCCAAATAACGCCTTCAGAATCCCTGGCCATAAGCTATTGTCCCAAGAAACTCAATGGTGAACATTTCGTGGACGGGTCTTCCTTCTACTCTTCCAAACAAAAGGAATCTTCTTGGAATTTGGGATTTCCTGAAAAACTTTTCCACATTAAAGGGTAATCGAAAGCAGACTGTAACTGTATTGTTCAGTGACCGCTTGGTTCAGACGTCCTCAACCTGTTGATTCTTCTGACTGTCTTCCCTCCAACCTCCAATCGGGTTCTGCAATCGGTCGACCTTCTTGAATTTGGTATACAAGTACCACATTAAATATAAATAGAAGTGTCCTGCTTGTGGCAGCTTGGGATCGGAGAATATTCCAACCAACTTAATTTTTGTAATTTATTTTTTTATTTCTCATTCTTTACGGTTCGAAATAAATTTTAAATAGATTCATGTTTAGAAATTAAAATATAATTTGTTTTTGTTTTTCGAAACTTGAATGGACGTAGACAGACAGACAGATCTATCACATAGGCTACTTCTGGTCCAAAACTAAGGAAAACGTCTGTCTCCTGGAGTCAACAATTATAGTCAAAGTGCAGGTAGTGAGAAGAGAATTGAATGTATGCAAATGCCTGTAAACCCAACCTTCCCCTGTATTGTATTCCATGCATGCGTCATGCTCTAATTGATATTCTGAGAGACGCTTAAATAAACTTTAGCACACACCTATTAGCTGACTCCGATAGACCAAATCTATTCAAAACATTCATTATTCAGCATTCCAGATCATTTTGACTAAAGTTGCGTACCCAACATCAATTAACCTCACGCTGGGTGCAAGTGTGCAGACAAGGCTAGGATATTCAGTTCAGGATTGAATTAAGGATTGGAGTGAAAGAATGCAATACATCAAATTCGTGATTGGAAATCAGATCAGAGCAAAAGTCCCATGGAGCTGGGTGTCAAAGGTCACGTTTAGTTCCGAAAGTTTACGTTTTTGCTTTGTCACTTTTTTGCCTGGAAGCGAGTTCACGACATTTACTGGAAAACCTTCAGAATTTGAATGCGGCAAGCGGCAATGCGTCATTCGTGTCGTATCGTAACTCGCAACTCGCAACCAAGATCAGTTCCATTATACCAAATATTCTGCAAGCACATGGGTTAAGAATATATGTATAATTGACACTATTGGAACACCAGGTAGCACACGTAATGTGGTCCAGGTAATGTGCGGTAAAGTAATGGCCTTTAAGAATGACTTGGCCTGACGCGTTTCCAAAGTTAATCACCAGTAATGATGTAACATTCCTGGGGATTATTTCTACGAATGAATGACGCTATAATGGACCATGGCCTGAGAGTGTTCGAAATCCGGGTTGCTGGTAATAACCTTATTGTTCCTAAAATTATCTTGGCTACCAGAGCTGGGCAAATTGCATGTAATTTAAATTACTGTAATTTAAATTACGCAATTTAGAGCCCAAGTGTTAATATATAATTGGTAATTTTAATTTGATTTAAGAATATTAATTTGTAATTTGTAATTGAGAGCATTAGTCTCAAATTTTTCTTTCGTGTTGTCAAAAAACATGGAATATTCAATACTTCAATATTTTAATAAAGAATAAAGTATATCACTATTTCGTTTAGCCACTGCTTTTACATGCACTAGAAAATCAACCTGGAAAATGTTCCTAATATAAAATATTAAAATATTGATATATTTAGTTGTAATTGAACTAGTAATCAGTAATGGTCGATATTATAAAATACGTAATTTAATTTAAAAAACAGTGCTTTGTGTAATTTATTTGCACGTAATTAAAGGTGAAATTTGTGGCTTTTAATTGCATGTAATAAAAATGAAATTTATCATTTTTAATAACATGTAATTTCAAATTACATTTGCTTGTAATCGCCCAGCCCTGTTGGGCTACACAGGAAATGCGGATCTTGAAATTAGCATGGAATTGAATAGCAATACACTATTTCCAATACAATATACACACTGCATTTACAAATTATGTAACTTGCAACTCAAAAGCGTGAATCTGGAGCATTTGTTGCATGTGCCACATCCTGGAAGCAGGGACTTGTTTAGGAAATGGTTGAACACAATGTATTTAGAATGCTCCTTTGAAATTACTGAACTAGCATTTCGGTACCAGGCACAAGGTAGGTGTATCAACCCAGTTTTAAATACCATTCGAGTTTCACGTAAATTTACGCCATTCGCCAACAATTGGAAGGCTGAACTAATTAGGATGCAAATTGGCTCATTTGAATTTGGTTAATTTGGCCGCATTGGAGCGAAAGTGAAGATGCAGCACAGAAATTAAAAAATCAGAGTTGGTTTTTTCTCCTCCAAACTTGTAGTTTGTGTTCACTCGGAGGTTGAAATATCTAAACGTAGAGTAAAGTACATCTTCAGATGCCGTATTTAAAACTTAAGAACTGCCAAAGAATATACTATTTTTAAGTAGGTACATAAACTGAACTTTAGTACGAGTTTTTAATTAAGATGTAAATTAGAAACTAAAAGCTAAAATTGAGTATTGTTGTTATGACTCCTTGTCTTCCTTGTTCCCTTCAATGCTCTCCTTCTTCTTATTCGGATCTTCCAGCACAGCTGGAACGTATCTCCAGGCCATGTACGAAAACCAAATCATGTCCACGAACATGAGTCCAGCAAAGAGGAAGAATTCCTTGGACTAAACAAATCAAACAGAAATACACTTAAACATCTAAAGTCTATTAAGGCAGTTTGACAAAAAGACGTCGTACCTGTTCAGGGAAGAATTTGGCTGCAGCCACAATTACGTCGATCAAATTACCAAAGGCCACTGCGAGCAACCAACAGGATTGGAGAACTGATTTCATCGAGACTGGAGACTAATGTTAAAGAATCAGAGTTTAAATATTCCACTGATTTCCGAGTCGCGTTCCAAATTTTGGTCAAATTTACCTGGGAATATGAGAATTCTAAGCCAGTAATGGAGAACATGATTTCTCCAGCAGTGATGATGACGTATTGCGGAAGGAGCCAGACCATGTGCAGAGAGCTTTCCTTGGTAATTGTGTGGAACAGAACAATGAAATCCTCCTTTTTACTCGGAGTCCCGGTCACGTTCTTCCTAATGTTGACCGTAATGATGTAGCTTCCACCCAGCTTCAGTTCCACATCATCCAGAGCAATTATGTCCACCCCATTCTGAATTTGGAATCGATATCTGTGCCAAAATTCAATATTAGAATTTAGAGCTTCCCGATGAGCTAGCTGCTGCATTGAGTAGCTAAATATTGAACTTACTCCACAGGTTCCACTTCCTGCGTTTCCGTGGAGAAACCATGTGACAGTGCATTCTTGACGAGAGTGTACTCAAAGTGATTGTCACCTTTTTCCGAAATGATCAGCTTCGTTTTGTTAGCCACGAAAAATGAATTCTCTTCCGGAACAATAAATCTAGTTTCAAGATATACGGATATAATTAAGCAAAACCGAAATTAAAATTAATTGATCTTTTTTCGTGACTCGTCATTACTTGAGTTTCGGATTTCCTTCCTTGGGCTTTTCTCTCTGATCGGATTCGACTGAATACGATAGGTAAATGTTGTCTGCTGCATCTGCTCCTATCACGTATGTGAAGCTCTATATAACCAAACCACAAGTTGTAAATTGGACATAATCACAATTAAACGTTCAAAATTATGACAACTTACCCCGCCAGACTCGCTTTCCTCCTCCCTGTCTGGATCAGCTAGCTCCTCCTCTGACTTGATGACTCTTATCCGCGTATCTGGAAGTGAGTGTGTTAAACACCCATTCCCCAGCTTCGCGTAGATGGAGTTGTTTTCCCGTGGACCGCCCTTGATGAACTGGTATTCACCTGTTGGAACAGCTTCGAAGACATAGGATGACAGCGACTCAATGGATTGGGCATCTCGTATCATTTTCCCGCCATAATTCACTTCCAACGCAATCGTACAAGGAAGCGTGTTAACGAAATGAAGATTCGCTTCGTTTGACTCGAGTCGATTGGGGTAGTTTTTCTGAAAAAGGGACAAAGGATAAATTAACTATTAAAAACCATGTTTGACATTTTTAGAATTTGCAATAATGCGGCAGATTTAAGTTACCTCCAACTCAAGTTCGACCAGTGCAGAGGCAATGAAGGCAACTCCGGCCAGAACGCCACCAAACGTGAGTCGTTGAAGTGGTCTCTTCAACAAATTAAACTTTGTGAGAAGAGGATAGATGACTTTGTCGAAGAGCGGAATGAACAACAAAATCAGAATTGGGTTGAGCACCTGGAATTCCCAATTGGAAAATGAATTTATCAGTCCCAAAATCTACATTGAACGATTGAAGCTTAAATCTCGTACTTGAACTTGATCAGGCTTAATTGTATAACCAAAAGTGACTCCGTCCATTCGCGTAGCTTGAAGCGTCCATCTTGAACCCTGTGAAGAATAAATTATGTCTATAGTACGAGACCCACTTTTTATAATATTGCTTCCTTCTTACTTGCTGGTCATATAAGGCCCAGAAAACAGGTAGTGGCAAATAGAGAACCAAGACTCTCAGCAGAATTTTTACATCTTCAATAAATCGAGGCTCATACGTATCATCCGCATTGTCCAACCAATGCTCTCGTTTCTCCTTCGTCTTCCGTTTACGAGACACTGCGTGCTGAAATTGAGAAAATACAATTAGAAAAATGTCTTCTGACCAGATTTCCCATTTCGCAGCTTGAGATTGACAAGATGGCGACTCACTGCAATGCATTTGCACACTTTCAGCACCACATTTCCAGATGGTTTGCTCATCCGGTACAAGGGTCTTCCCAACAGGAAAACAACTAAAATTTTCAAACATTTATAAGAACCTGAATGAAATTCGATTTGAGCCGACTCTAATAGAAGAACTCACTCAAAGAGACAATCATAAGTCCAGCAGGAATGGCGAAAGCCAGAGAGTAGCACGAATCTTGATCAAAACAGGTGACGTCCTTCCGCAGTATCGGTGTGATGATAGTTGAAATCAAACTTCCAGAATTGATGGCCATGTAGAAGAAGCTGAAGAAGGAAGCGAGTTGGACGGCTTGTTGTGGCAAAACAAATTGATCTCCACCAAAGGCTGCTACACAGGGTTTAATCCCACCTGTTCCAACCGCAATTAGGGCAAGTCCAATCATCGTAAACGGACTGCAAGCAAGAATAACGCCACATTATTAGTCAAATGTCACCAAATGTTGGACGAACATTATTTTTTAAGTTAATATGCTCTTTACACGATTGGTATATGGGTTGGCGGTGTGGCAGCCAAAGCAAGAATCACGTTTCCGGTAGCATAAACAATTGACAAGTAGAAGATTGTTCTGTTGGAAAAGATATCAATTAAGAATTCAACCGAATTACATCTATAAAATACAACTATTTGTATTATTTTATTTATTTTTATTTTGTACAATGATAAATACCTAAATTTTCCAAGAAGTGAGTCAGCAATCATAGCCCCAAAGACTGGCGTGAAGTAGCAGAACATGGAAAACACATGATAAATAATTGTGGCAGTATCGTCCTTGTAATCCAGCTGATTTTTCAGATACAATGTTAACACGGCTGAAAATATAAATTCGTATTTAAGCCTAATTTTTCAAATAAAGAATTCTACATAAATTAGGACTATTTACCACACCTTTCATTCCATAGTAGGAGAATCTGAGTAATTTTTATTTAAAAATATAATGAATTAATTGCTTGAGTTTCTTCTTGAATAGGATTTTTAATTTAATATTTAATTAATTTACCTTTCACAAAATTCGTTGGTGACAATGAAGAATACTGATTTTGGATATGGCAGTTTCTGCAAAATATAACCATAAAATTAGCATTAAAAACCATATTTCGCCATAAGCCATAACTGCATAATGCCACACTATGGATGGCCATGATATTTGAAAACCTACAGAAAAAATATCACTAAAGGTAGGAACATTGATTGATTCCATCGTTTTATCTGAACTTTGAGCGAATTCAAATAAATCGATGACGTTTCTAACTGACTAATGAATTCTGAAGATGAATCCCGGCCGCCGGACAATGGTCGGTAGTGTTTCAAGGAGTCCTTTAAAATCGAACTACTATGTAGTACTCAACATGTATGCCCTACCGAAACATCACAAATGTTTAACATATCATGGAAGTTCCAAGTTTGGTAATTATAGCATACATGCATTGTGTCCGTTTATATTTGTACAGTGACACTCCGCCCAAGGAAACAACTCAACAGGTGTTTCAATTCAATTACATATTTCTTTCATAAACTTTTCCTTTCCCAGTTGTGTCCACACAACAATCGAAGTCGAAAGCTATGTATACGGGACGCGTCGTATCGTAAGATGCCTAATGGAAATGTACATCATCAGATTAGTGGAATTCCCAAATTTCCTTTCCAAACCGTCAGACGCTCTGAAAATTACTTAAAATTATTAGCTAAAATTAAAGAACCTCAATTGGAAGGAAATGGCTTGACGCTTGACAATGATATTGCTTTAACGCCACTTGAAACTTTATGACATTGCGGCTTGTTATTAAAAAAATTCGGCTGACGTGAGTGTTATTTTTTTTTACTAGATTGAGCCAATGAGCAAGTCACAAATCCGTAACCCTGACCCAACCCCAAACCCATTGACAAGCTTTGACATTGTCCAGAGTCATTGAGCAACTGGAGTGTTGGGAGGAAAACAATTGAATTGAAACAAGCAAGATAAGATTCTGTGGAAATTGTGTTAGAGAATTGGATGTTGGATGTGCCGAATAAATGATAATTTCCAATGAGGATGATAAACTCAGAAAATAATTCGATAAAATAAAATAAGTCATTCATTTTGCTAAATCAGGTGCCGTCAATTACGAACGGGGTTGGGCTTTGAGAATTTATTTCCTGAGGCTGCTTCATTTCTCATCTTCAGTTCAGAATGTGTTTGTTTATTAACCCAATTTTAGGGACAGATTTTTTAAATTAGATTTTACCATACAATTGTCTTGGCATGCCTGTTTTAAATTTTGGTTTACTAAACTAGACTTGTACATACCATAAAGTCTAACCTTGATTATGTTAAATGATTAATTCAATAACAGGAGCATTATGATGATTGGTGTGGTGTTAATTACGAGGACTGTGAGTCGATTAAATTATACACGTCGCATACAATTCTTATACAAATATTGGTTTCAGCTTCGCAAACATTTCACTTCACTTTCGCACTCAATGAAACAATTGTCATTTGCCATGTGTTGTACGTGCCACTATCGCTATTCGCTTTCATGTACGATATAGTCACTAAAAATCAGATCAAATGCTGAGCAGTATGTCTGGAATTTCTGTTGTCAATTGACAAATATGTACAAATACGCATAGATCACTGTATAATGATTTGAACGAGCTATCACGAATCATAAATGCCCTAAATTTCATCCAATGTGCAGAGCTTATTTTAGCAAATAGATTTAATCGAAATGCGTGTGAAATTAATCAATGGATTCAAATACCTCTTCCGTTGATTCCAGATCCGTGTGTGTGCTTGGCTCTGTAATTCAAATATTAACTAATAATGTTAGTGACAAGGTTGGAAAAAGTCATGATCTTTTTAAAAATATCAAAAGATCATGATTTTTTGATTTTTTTGAAAAGATCAAAAAGATCATGATCTTTCTGATTTTTTTGATTTTTTGACTTCAATTGAAAGAAATGCATAATAACGTGTTAAAATTCTCTTCCAATTTTTTATACATACCTGCCATTTTCTTGCTCGCAGAATAGATTCATACAGGATCTTGTGCGCATTCTTTTATTATAAATTTAATTATGAATTTTCAAATGAGGATTCGAATCTAATTTGATGCTGGACACTGCTAGAGTATAAACGGAAGCGAATCTCTTCCGATCGGAAAATATGCGCGATATAACAGCATTTGGAAACAAAAACTGGCCATTTCACCATTGTCGAATTATGAAGTCGATGCAATGGGTTGAAGCTACACATATGCCTACCGCATGATGTTGTAGGCTACCAATAATAGTTCAAGATCACTATTACAAATTACGTGGTATCAAACAAAGGATACAAAAACGGAAAGTCACAGCACTGTCGTGAAAGGCATATTTCTTGCATGTCTATTACAGGTTTCATGTGAATTAGCTCTTTCTTTTTTGTCGACCATCTTAAAGATCCAAAAGATCATTGATATCTTTTGAAAAGATCAATGATGTTTTTGATTTTTTCATGTAAAATCGGCAAAATGAAAAGATCAAAAAGATTTTTATTAAAATGATCAATGATCTTTTTGATCTTTTTGATCTTTTGACGTAACACCTCCAAAGTGTATCAGATGTACAGAAAACACTATAATTTCAAAAGATCAAAAAGATCAAAAAGATCTTGATTTAAATCAATGATCTTTTCATGCTAACCCTGGTTAGTAATGCGTATTTTGACTTTTATATTGAAGGATTTGCATCTTTCGTAAAGGCCGTTTGGAATACAGAGGAAAGTGCATGTTAGAACAGTTTAGATATTTGACCTTTGAACTTTTAAAATGAAATCCGTCGAAAACTTGAAATTTTGCAGAAGAAAAACATTGCCCGTGGTGTTTCTACTCCATTAAAAGAACTATCAACGGAATAGAGATAGCCTAAGGCGAAAAAAATAGTTCAACTCAGTAATGGCCACAATTTATCGTGGTATGTGAGTGGTCAAATTCCAATCGGTAGTTCAGGTGAATTGGATGATATACCATGGGTCAAATCTTCCTTCATGCTCCCTGCTTAAGGGCGCGAATCTATAGCTATTGAAACTCGCCTAATGGGATATTAAATATGACCGTTGACCCAAATACCATGTTTTGACCCACCTCCATTTTTACTCTTTGACGAATCCTCCTTCTCCCCATCAGAACCCATTTTGAAAGTCTAAAAGTCCAACGTGTGAAGCGACTAAAAACCAGGGCGGAAGACAGAGTGTGGAAAGCCACTTCCCAAAGGAACAATGAGTTCTGTGTCACCAGGTGACTTAATGCCAACTGAGCCTTCTCACTTAATTACAAAGCAATTTAAGCAATAGACTCTTATCCATTATCCAACTCCCATCCATCCAGTTCCATTGCCTGGGTAGACCTCTTGTTCTGTACACAGATTAGAGATTGTTCTACAAGAATGCGACACCAGCAGCACATCAGAAGTACTATCACGTCAGCCACCAAGTACGTTTACAGAAAACAGAAGTGCTCGTGCAGAATTATCTCCATTCCCAACACAAATACCATGTAACTGCCTTGATACACTTTGTATAATGATGCGCTCATATGCTCCAATTGATATGAAACCAATTATGAGCTTTTAACAGTTTAAGGATGTTCATATTCACTCGATACTGTTCAGAATACAATTAAACACGAGATTATTATAAATAATTGTCTTTCCATTGGTTGCGAATTATTTGTAGTTTTGAGTACCATCAAATACTTATTGTAATTAACGCAAAGGTGTCATCATATCACAAATATAGCTTCTAATCTTTGGACTTTATAAAAGATAGGCCTCTCGTCGTACAATTTCTTTCATGGTTTCCATATTTTGAATCTTTGTCTGGTCCGTTTTTTTTACCATTTGCTGAAGTGGTGAGGCGTATGATGCATAACCTTCATTAAATACGCAGTTTCAATATTTTCATTGTCGTTCAAAACGCTGGCAAAGAACTATTTTCGATAATTAATTCCGAGTGACACAATCAACGCTTCAAACTTCAAACGTGTGGGCAGATTCCGAAGTTCAATTTGTCAAGATGTCATGGAAATTATCGCCAACCTACACTTGCTTGCTTTAATGCTGCGATTGATTGAGCTACAGCGTTCATATTGTACTGTACTTGAACCAAAGCATAGCGTTGTGGAGGAGATACTGTAATCATATTATGGAACAAGTGATTTTGCCAAAGTCCACCTTGCTCACTTGAGTTCATACGGAGATCAATTGAATTTGCGAAATTCAGCATACCTAATCAATTTATTTAAGCCTTTGTTATGGTGCTGTCCGCTAAAAATCATTGAGTATTGGGGGTTAATATGGTATTGATTGCTTGTCATTTAATTTGTCCATTATTCTAAGGGTTAAGATAAAAAAAATTAATTCGTTTCAAATTCCAGTTAAGGCTACTACGTCACGTGTTTGGAACCTTTTAAAGTGTTCTTCCTTCAATAAATATCGATTTACAAGAAATTAAAGAAGAGATTGTTTGAGAAAAAATGGAAAATGACCAACAAATTGGAATTCTAAAAAATTGCAAACTGGATTTTCCGAATTTAATTATAGCATTTAGTTTGTGTGCCTGCCAGTTTTGATCATATGCTTGAAAAATTAAGAAAAATTCGATTACGATTGTCACACTTTGAAATGCTCGATTTATTTGCATACGTAGTAAATATACCAAACTAAAAATATCACAAAACTCAAACAGCAGCTTGTTAATATGCAACAAAAGAGTTAGAATTATGAACACACGGTTTGTGACTAGTCAGATTAATTTGTATTTTCAGTATCCGTACTGCTTTCCAATCCTATAAAACTACGTTTTCGAATCCTTCGGTTTTTACTCAGAAGCGGCGTCGTATGTTGAGTTTCTATGAATTCGTAGCGCTGGGCGAGTAAAAAGAACAAAATGGTGGCCAAGAGCATCAGAACTGCATACATGTAGAACTGAACGGCCTGAAACCAAATTTAATAACTTTAAAATTAACCATTACATATTTTAAAGAATATTCCATACATTGTGGACATTCTGCATAGGATATGTTACCTGACGCGGAAAGATGTTCGCCTCAGTGACAATAATTATAATTAGGCTTCCCAGTCCATCCGCCAGAAGCCAAACCGACATGATGACCGACTTGAATCTTCTCGGAGCCTTCAAAATCATCATAATTTATAATATTTTAATTTTAATTTCATTTTAAAACAGTTATACTCGTACCTGCGAATAGGCGACAGTGTATCCAGTAACAGCAAAGAATATTTCACCCAATGTAAGAACTACATACTGAGGAGTTTGAAGAAGTAGCGGAACTGAGTTCGGATTGGTCAGAACATAGAGCTTTATGACCTTGATTACAATTAACAAATTTAAATCTGAAGCCCTGAAATTGATTTGAAATTCATGTGTTTCACTTACTAGAGACTTGGAATTGGTAGTATAATTCGGAAATATTCCCAATACGTAGCTTCCGCCTTCTTCCAATATGATATCATCAGAACTGGCCACAGGTTCCGGTGAAGAATCGAGATGAAGGACACCAGAGTATCTGAATTTTAATGGTATCCATAAATGGGGAAGAAGTATTAATTGACTGAAAAATTGGGATTACATTCTTCTCACCGGGCAGGTTCGATTTCCATTGTGTTCGTTGCAAGTTCCTTTTGACTCAGTGGTAGTTCAAGCGTTCCAACTCCAGTTGTCGTGAAAGGTGTCAAGACCAACATGTAATTTGTGGAATTTAAACCAGTCGATATCACCCTGTAGTAAAAAATGTTAAACTGGAAAATCGGCGTATCTTCAAATATTTACAACACCCACCTGAGTTTAGCATTTGCATTCGCAGATTTTGTCAAATCATCTCCCGACTTGGGATACGCCAAAACCATTTGATATTTTGAATCGATTTCGATCAAAACACTTGTCGACTGAAACAACCACAAAATATATTGCATAACATAGTTGAAATTATTTTAAATAGTAAAAAATGCATGAAGTATTTGCAAACCTCAGCTGAATTCGCTTGAATTTCGGTGGAACCAAAGATCACAGAATTTCCATTTATGAAACATCGTTGAGCTGAGGTGATATTGACATTGTAGCTTCGTGCTGGAATTTTCTTGAACACAAAATTGGCTGATGGAAGAACATTGCCAGAAGCATAATTCAGTTCTGTCTCCGTCGATTCCAAGAAGGTTGAATTATTGAAGATTTCTCCATCTTCGTTGGAAGTTAGGGAAATGTTTAGGGTACATGGCAGCGTATTGATAAAATTGAGATTCGATTCGGAAGTGCCGGGGATCACAGCGTATGTTGGCTGTAACGAATAAAAATTCCATATTTTGGTACAAAAAATAGTATTAAACATTTGTAATTTCATGTTGATACTTTTTATGAATTACTTCCAAATAGATTTCAAGAGTTCCGGCCAACACAAAGGAGAGGGCAGTCAGAAATGCACCGAAAATCATTCGCTGTAACAGGTTTTTGAACAGTCCGCATTTCCCCAGCAGTGGGTAGATTACTCGTTCGAACAGCGGAATAAAAATCAGAATTAGAAGCGGATCGAGTGTCTGGAATTTACATGCAAGTTTCATCGTTTTGATGAATTTCCATGGATGACTGAATTGCGGTAAATTACCTGCATCTGATCTGGTTTCAACGTCCAACTGCTGGTGACGTAGCCATTCATTCTCGTGGCTTGAAGTGTCCAAGTGGAACCCTGTTTGACAAATATTTAGCAAAACCTCCCGTATTTTGTAAGTATCAAATATTCTACTGAAATTTGGTTCATACTGTTTGCTCGAATAAACTCCAAAATATTGGGAAGGGAATAAACAAGACGAAGAT
Organism: Ceratophysella granulata; assembly: GCA_034694905.1. Taxonomy (NCBI): domain Eukaryota; kingdom Metazoa; phylum Arthropoda; class Collembola; order Poduromorpha; family Hypogastruridae; genus Ceratophysella; species Ceratophysella granulata. Next base: position 14,175 of record JAQFYU010001615.1, read on the forward strand.
GTTGAGCACTTGCTTCAGATCTTCGATGAAGT
>JAQFYU010001616.1:0-14205 GCA_034694905.1 Ceratophysella granulata
CGAGATCATAGAATTTCCCCAAGTCAATTTTTAATGAGAATTTAACATTGCGCCCATCATTGACAAGACCCTTAAGCAAAGAGCAAGTGTGGTTCGTTGAGTCTGCCATGCCATCACACAAGAGGGTTTAGGGCCAGGGTTGTTCAGTTCACCGAATTTTTACTGCAGCCCGTGCACACCGTGCGTGCACAAGTGTGTTGCATGTTGCATGCATGTATTTCTTAGGATTTAACTATTACTACGTAGTAAATTCCAACAATCAATTATGTTTGATTCGCGAGCGACATCATGCGATATAATTCTACTTTATATTAATTGTTGCATATATGTATGACTGGAAAGAAAATTCGGTAATTTAAAATTATTTATATTAATAATATTAATGCGATGCACCAAGTAACAACCGTATAAATAATTAATCAAGGCTTATAATAGGTGTGGTTATGCGTTCGAAATTGAACTAAATTTTGCTATCTAGTAATTGAGAATTTCGGTGTTACTGAAAATCAGTGATCAACAATAATTTATGGTACAGACGATAAAAATACAATATTTTTGGACAATCAAAACGGAACGATGGTTTTGAACTTTTGACTTTCATCATTTTCCATATTGAAAAATATAAGGAGCTTACTTTGAACAGGTTTTGAGTATCTTGTAATAAAATATGTGTCTTAAAAAGACACGAAGTTCCTGAGCACACCGGAGTGCTATCAAAAGTAGAGAAACAAGTTCATATAAAAAATTTGATTTCCAATATCAACTTAAATGCATTTGATTAAATTTTTTAAATGTCATATTCCTTCTTACTGCAGTCAATTTGTTTAAAATTCAGTCTCCTCAGGCCCTCCACTCCTGTTGAAGTACTGTTTGTAGTGGTTAGTGGTATCAATTGTTTTCTCAAATTGCAATGCAATCACCATTCCTGGTTAGTATTTCATGGCACAAATTCCGCAATATGGAGGGTCTGAGGAGACTAAATTTCAAATAAATTGACTGCAGTAAAAATGAAGATGACATTTAATAATTTTAATCAAATGTATTTAAGTTGATAAGTATTGGAAATCAAATTATTTATTTGAACTTGTTTCTCTACTTTTGATAGCACTCCGGTCAAATCAGGACTATCGTGTATTTTTAAGACACATTGTTTTATTTAAATCTTTTGAGTTTAGAAATTGCATGCTCAGTCGTTACGTGGTTCACTGAGAGTCCCTCTGCTAGTTAAATCGTCATAAAGTTCACTTTGAGCCACCCTGCATACTAAGTTGTTGTTTAGTTGACCGTTAGCCACCCTGCACGCTAAGTTTGTAAATGTATTTGTAATTTGTAAATGCATACCTTCGGTAGAAGGTTAATATTTGGGTTCCCAAGGGAACAAAATAAACCTGTCTCCTCAGGAAAAATAACTCTATTCCAACATGAAGAAATATTTTTTGAATGTTTATTTGAAACAATTACGAATAAGCAAATGAATTACGTACTACGCGGAAAATTCTAACTGCGGCATATAAAGCACAGAGGTATCACACGGAGGTTGAACCAATACCTCAACACAGCTAGCAACCGTGTAATATTCCGTATAGCTGGCCTCCTACGCCGTGTTTCTTTAATCCAACTGCTTAAATGATAAACCCGGCCCTGCCTGCTAAAATCCCATTTTCCCGTCACCCAGGGCGGGCATCCTAAGAAAGAATCTAGTAAAACTGATTAACCTCATTTCCGCTCAAAACCCGAATAGCATTACAGAATTTTGCATGAAAACTAGCGGTATTCATGAAGATTTACAGATGCATCCAGCCTGTGTGTCCTTGGTTCAGAGGAAAATGAAAATTGTTTGTTATATTTTTTTATTACATGATCCTTCACTTCATCTCCAAATCCTGTTCTCATGTAAACTCAATTTAATTCTTTCATCTTCGTCTCAGACTCAGACAAGGCTTCGGATTTCCTATTTAGTTCTTCGTCTCGATCCGATTACCTCCTACATCTTCTCCGTTGTAAAATTTAGATTCAGGAGGTCCATGGATTAATGTGTATTGTGTGGAGCCAGGACGCTGGGTTCTGTTGTGGACGTGAAGAAAAGAATTAGATGATCGATTTCCAGTCTGAACAAGAAACGAGGCACTCGGGTCTACTTTCTCCTTCCTTCTTTCTGTTTGGGACTCAGAAAAAGAAACATTTATTTGTCCGTCAGCACTTTTATTTGAGTTGGAAATGGTTTTGGGGAAGCTTAGAAAAATATCTAATCTGTCCTCACAAAATATCAATCTCTTCTTAATTCCTTACTTCTACAAATTAATGGGGCTACTCCGTGAGTCCCTCTGCTAAAACCGGCTTTTGTCGGGGGTCATGACTACGGGTTTCTTAAGCTGTCTTGTGGTGTTCCATAGATGGACAAATAATTTGCCCTACTGCTCTATTCGGCGTTTTTTGCCCTACTGCCCCAAAAAACTTATTCCAAATTCTCAGCCTACTGCCCTATTTCGATTTCTCGGGCTACCGCCTTATTGCCCCATTCGAAATTTTCGGCCTACCGCCCTACTGCCCTATTCCAAGTTCTTGGCCTACTGCTCTACCGTCCTACTCCAAAGAGCAGCAACGCGAAGTAGGGTGCCCTACTTTCCCCTATACTGTTCTATTTAGTAAGCAACTTTCCCATCTATTCTTCTAAAATTAACGTTGTTTTGTCATATCTTAGTGAGCAAATAATTTGCCCTACTGCCCTACCAAAGCCCTACTCTGCGTTTTCTGTTCTAGTGCCCCACCGCCCCTACTGCCCTATTCCTAATACTCCTCTACTCAGCGTGACAATTTGCCTTCGATGCGTTTGTACAGCAAGTTAGACTATAGATAGGTAGCAGGTAGCTTGCCTTCGCCTTCACGAAGGCCTTCATGAAGGCGAAGGTAGTTGCTCTTTTGATTTGCGAATGTGAGTGCGAAGGCTGAAGACTAAAACTTCAACCTTCGTGTATTGTGAATTGTGAAGGCGAGAACTATGCCCATCGCATTTACTCAGATACACGCAAAATCAGCAGACACTAGAAAGCCATTTACGTTAGTTCAGCCTTCACGAAGACTAAAAAGTGTGGGCAAATCGAATTAAAGCCCTTCAGGCTTCACGAGTGTGAAGTCGATAACCCATCTATGGTTTAGGCGTTATACGAAATCTAAGATAGCTCGATTTTATGATCTGCCTAAAGTCATGCCGTTTATATTTTGGCTTACTGTCGATTCTATGGAGAAAGCTTAGTGATTTTGGTGGGTATATCTAGCGATAATGCTGACTATAGTCGTCGATGTTTTGATGACAAAGTTGTGATTTCGTATAAATATTTCCATATTCAATTCTAAGGCTTTTAACGTACTACCATATACTGTTTTACAATTATGTGTTTATATCCTGCAGTCATTAGCGCTCCTATTTTAAGGGCTTCGCTGCCTCTGTAATTGGAAAACATCCATTCTGAATATAGACGAAATCTAGATCGGCTTAAATTAAATATAGTAAATGAATCATCTATAAAAAACTTTGAAAATCAGTCAATATAACACACAAACTATAGCAAATATGTACAATAGAACCTTCAGTTTAGAACAAATTATGTTAATTTAGTGTTCCACGCCTAGTGTGCAGCAGCGAAACATAAATCATCCAGTACAAGCCTGCACACAAAGTTTAGTAGACAGTGAATAGTTATTCGAGGTTAATATGAATAATATCATAAATATTTGGACTGAATTTTCATATCTGTTTCCAGTTGGGTTCTAATTCTCAACGTTCTCACTGGTGAGAAGCATAATACAATATACGAGTTTCATTCGCGAGAGAATATTTACAACCCGGGAACTTTTATGAGAACATAAAAATAGGCTCAGATCCTTGTTCTCGGCAAACGGAGAAGCCTACTGCCGTCTGTATGAAAGACGCAAATGCTGACAGCAGTAAAAGTTTACATTTAAAACGGACTCAGTGAACATTTGGAGAGATGAAATTAGAAATAACTTTCTCTGCTACTCAAGCATTGTTGGGAGGTTTGAGATACAGGAACACCAGCTGTCACCTTCCACGTAGAAACAGGAAGTATGAACTCCTCATCTTTACAGAAGTAGTTAACAGGTATCTATGTACGAACATACAAAAGCTTCTCAAGTAAATACGGAGCTAAGGCTGTCAAATTCTGAAATTTAAGTTGTACTTCCTAATTCCTAATTTGAACAAACAAAATGTGAAATGGTGGTGAATTTTAAGATTTTCGGGCACTTGGGGTCACAGGTCACAGGGTCATCCGAATGGGGTCAGCTCTAGTCTGTTTCGATAAAAATCAATCAATATCAACATTTTGTCATCTCAACTGACCTGACCGTTGACCGTGTATCACTTCCCAGTATCGATTTAACCGATTTCTATTATAAAAAATTAATTTTAGTCTCATTAATTGGCTAATTACGGATACGCGATTTTTCAATTTTTTGTGGACACATTGGACTGTAAATAAATAGTTTTTTCGCAATGTGCATGTCATAAAAATACTTTATCGCTTTTATTAATACTTTTTTCAATATTTTATTTTTTTAAAAATTAAGTCTCTGCTAATTAGGCTCTAATTTAATTGTAGGCATCGCTTTACATCCAAAATCGATTTTAATGTTCAAAATTCACTCATGTATTGAAAAACGTAAATCTGTAATAATTTGTGTATAATGGAAATATCATTTCATTGAATTGAATTGAAAAAGATAGTAAAATTCAATTAGCTTAATCCGATATTTATCTGAAATTTAAGCTGCAATACAGGGCTGCGCAGTTGTGCTTCAAAAAAGGAAGAATTTCACTATAACACAACACACTAAGATCTTATCTGTTCAATGTTTGTAAATCGATAAGAATTTTTGTATTCTAATTAAATATCGATAGCACTTACCTTAATAAGTTAATATTCCCACGTTTCCAATTGTTCAATGGTGTTTTGGAATACGTGTTAGTTTGAATGCTTAACCCAAGTATTTACGCTGTTTCTTTGTTTCATAAGCAAATATTATTCCATGGCAAATTGCAACGAAAATTTGTTTACATATGTAAAGTTACACAACGCAATATTGGGCAGCCTAATTTCAATTTCAGTAAGCTTGAATTCCGTTTCGCTTTTTTAACGAAAATTGTTATAGGAACATTCGGAGTTTATGTAGAAATCCCACAAATAACAATTTCAACTTTTGAAAAAACTTGTCCAACTTCTACTTACCTGTGGGCAACTAATTACCTAATTCTACTTACTTTGGTTTCAATTGAAATTAATTTACTCAGCTCGGCCCACATTGAACTTTCATCGTAGGTTGGACAAGATTACTTATTGTATTTTATTGGCTTCCCTTCACACTCTCGTGTGATCTCTGATGTAACTGATGAAAAGCGTAATTGAAGAGGATCAGGCGTTATAACTTTCTGTCCCACCCAATTGCCTAATTCATGTTTTGAGGCGTGGGCTACCAAAGTTTGTGGCAATGGAAGTATTTCTTATTATTTCTTCTCAGAAGCCTCAAAAAGTCTCCTTGTGTTTCCTTCTTTTTGGGAGGCTGGAAAAAGTTGAACTTTTGTTTTCTATTTCTATGCCACACGCTCCTGGCTCAAAGTTAGTCCAGGCTTCCGGGCAAGAATAATTAGGAGAGTTTAATTTCATTGTAAGTGTATTAGAAGAACTGGGCGGTGGTGGTGGTGGTGTTGGTGTAGGGATTCATTTCATAAGTTCTCCTGGGAATCCACATAATGGACTCAGAGATGGACTAAATGAGCTCACAAGGTTTGGAGACACAAATTAAAAAAGTTGAGCGTCGCGTTGGAAACGGAGTCAACGAGTTGAGGTCTCAGGAGTGAAGCCTTTTGAAGTTCACATCCAATTTCTCTGCCAAACTGAATTGTAAAGACGCTTTTAGTACAAATACAAGGAGATTAACGGTTTAAAACTATCTAGGGAAATTATCGCTTTAGAATTGTGGCGATTTTTAACGGTAAAGCAATTGGAGGGAGTTCTACTGTGAAATCCAGGAAGTGGTACGTCCGAGGTACAATTTGCGAAAAGTTTTTGCAAAATGGCAAGGGACGCTTCCACATGGGACTACAAGTTGTCCAATTTCGCAAAGTGCAAGATTAATCGGAAGTCTGGTACTCTGTGTTGCAGGTTGGAACTCTTTGTTAATCTTGAGCTGGGGCTGAATTTTCTGTGTACCATTTCCCGTGACGTGTGTGATTTAACCGTTAGTTCAAATTCTAAGTGCAATTTACTCTGAGTCCAGTTCAAAATTACGTTGAAGCTAGACCTGGCGTAATAAAAAATTAAATGGAGCTGTGATGAATCCGAGTTTTTGGATTAATTTCAACCAATAAGCTATGATTTTCCGATTTCATGATAAATAAGTCAAAATTTTGACTTTGTTTAAAATTCAGCGAATCAAATCACACGTCCACAGTCCTATTAAAATTTAGAGTTTACGAACAATTGATTAACTTAAAACGAAATTGGCAAATTCTAGCTGGTATATTTTTAAAAATAGGCAAAAAGTAGAGATGTTTTAAACTTTCCAAGTCAATGTGTGAATAAAATTAGTGACATTAAGATGAAGTCAATAGTTTTGAAAATATTGCATAAGGAATTTTTTAGAATTAGAATTTCAATAAAAAAATTGTTTTGTGAATGTGTCATAATTCAGCTGTAAATTAGGTTAAATGATTTTGTAAATTCGGATTTTACCAATTTATCTAATCTACTCCCGATATTTCAAAACTTTACCATATTTCAAGTTTGATGTACTTACATATAATGCATCATCAATATTCATCATTTCCATTTTCAATTAAACATGAGTTGGTCAACTTAATTTGGAAACTGAGTGCAAATTCCAAGTACGGTTTTAATAACTTATAAACGAACAGATACTTAGAAACCCTTGGCATTACTCGAAATAGCAGAACGTTTAATCAACAAATAAAATTCCAGGGAGGAAGAAGGTTATCTGCTTATTGGCTTTCTGACAGAGAAGTGATCTCATCAATCCGGCAGTTCGAAATTCCGCGATGAATTCTCATTTTGATCGTGTGGAGCGCAGTTGGACCAAATACTCGTACATATGTATTTTGAACATACCCTATGTTAAATACCGTATTTTAAATGTATTTTTGACGGAAATTATCTTGTATTTGTATTTTGAAAGTTTTCGCTTCAGAAGGAATTTTTAATTAATATTTTCCACTAGAATTAAAAATACAATTCTGAAAATTTTGATACACATATTCATATAGGAAGGGTGGTAATTTTGGAAATAATTTCATGGAAACGGTGAAATTTTGCGAATAGTTTTAAGAAAATTGGTCAAATCTCTAGTCTGCACTTGTAATATATATTTTGAAAACACCTATTTTTTAATATTGTAATTTAGAAACACTGTAATTTGCTATTTTTATTTGTAGTACATGTTACTCGTGAACAAATATTTTGCCCATTGGTGAAAGTCGAGTCGGACAACTTTGTGAGCTATATGAAATTTTCTCTTTCTACAGATTCTTTTAAGAACAAATCAAATTTTATTTCCCTTTTCGAGTGACAAGAGATGCGTTTGGTAGAGCTGAGGCTGTTTTCGCTTTGACTTCTGTTGTGTGAGTCGAGTCTTGGCCTGGTCCACATCTGTCGCCTATCTGTCTGTGTCTACTATGTACCTGTGCCCTCTGCCCTTCTCTGAACCTTCTTCCATATTCTCACAAGGCTGAACAAGAAGTAGAAAAGTATTTGAAGTTAACGGAGGGACAGTGGGATGAAAGGAAAAATGTAGGAGTGGGACAAGTAAATATTTCTTTAAAACTCTTGGAAGCTTGAAATGGAATTACATCTATTGGAAGAAGACTCACAATAAATAAACTGACTCAGTTTAGCTAATAATTCCAAGAGTCAAGATGAAACAAGACTTCGGCAGCTCTGGCTCAAAATATTAAAATAAAAACATATTTAGGAGTTCAGCGTTAACGTTTATGACAGTTTAACCTGTGTTCGACCCATTTAATAATTTGATTGTTAGAATGTGGAAAGTGGCTATTTTATAAAATGGAAATAAAATTTTTGTCCAACCAAATAGATTAGCATTCCACATAGTTGAAAAAATCAGATATTAAAAAAGTCCAATTTGAAACACATTTTTGAATTTAAATCGCACAAATTTAAATAAAACAATTAAAATTAGCGGTTTCTATTTAAAATATGACTCGGAGTTACGTAATGAAACAAAATTTGAACAAACGGCTCTGAAGCAGTTTGAATTTTTGATATGTTATGTGCGATATTTCTGGTTTTATTTTTTGTGATTTGAAGTTGTTTTAAATCTATTTAATTAAATTCTCATATTTTTCATACGATTTTATGTCATTTTATATTCTCATAATACTACCATCAGTTTTTTGAAGACCGTTTCAAATTTTGATTTCAAGCTGTATGTTGATTTTAAAAAATAATAGTTTAAAAAATTTAAAATTATACAATTAGATAAAGGAATGTTGCTTTTTGATTTTATTTACTTTTTTTGCTGCCATAGTTTATATTATTATTAAATACTGCATTGCCTTTGAAACAATTAAATTAGTACTTAAAATAAATCGCGATTCAAGTCCTGCCAACCGCCGACACGGAAAATCAACGAATCGTTCCCGCTTTGAGCCATAAAGAAGTCAATAGTTAAATAGGTTAGCAGGAAGAAACATGCCAATTTTGGGTATAACTCGAAGCGAAGGCGGACTCTCAAACCACAACCGCACGTTTAATGCAATGTCGTTAGTAAATATTTAATGTTTTAGTTGGTTTACCCTTTCCATTTTCCCAGAATAAAAAATCCATTTGCCCACGTACAAGTACTAGTAGGAGTTTATGTTTGCCTAGACGAAATAAACAATTTCGTAGAAGACGTGAATTATATATTATATTTGTCTGTTTTTACTCGTTCAGGAAACCGCATGCAAGAGTTTTGGGATACGAGCTTGATAAAATACGTTTTTTCATATATGTTGTCATATATACTTTATTGACTTTTCTCCTTTTAATGTACGGACGCCCAGACACCTAATGGGATTTGTGGAATCCAATTAGTTGGTTCACTTGAACATGTTTCAGATATTGTCGTCTTTGGGAAGCTGGATTAGACTCTGGTCAATTGACCTTAATTTATTGACGCTTATTTTTAGCCTCAATTGACTTAATTCAATTATATACATTCATCCATATAATCGTAGCCTATGTTTTTCATGTGTAAAATCATGGAATTGATTCTAGTAGTAGCTAATAGAAAATAATATATTCAAGTACATACATGTCGGATCAACAGCTCAATAATTACAATTAGTCACGTGTGGACGTCGACTTCCTGCTACAGACCTGGTTCACACAAGCTTGTCTAGTGACCAATGCAGCCACAACAAATCTGTTAATTCTGTTAATTAAATAAAACTGGCATTAATAGGGAAGGATACATTCATACAATTGTTTTACAATAACCAAATTTTATACAATTGTATTGTTTTAGTGCATATTTGCATAGCGTGTTCTGATATTCTAAATTTTGGGGCGTAGTTCAAGTTCGGGTTTTTATACATATTTTTTATTGTATATTTTGTCACATTTTTTGAAGGTTTCCAATATATTAGTATTAGTTTTCTATTTTTACAAAATTGAAATTTTCTTATTTTTGACACTTATCTCGGTTAGAAATTTTAAAAAATGAAACTTTATTTTGATAGTATTCAATCTACCTATGTTGTTCTCGTACAAGTTGACTGACTGGAATAGTGGCGATCATCCGCTTTTTCAAAATTTAAAAACACCTTTTGGCATCAACCCTTTTTTGCTGCACATGCTATGTACTTCAAGAATTGGTATTTTTGTGTATATTTTAGAGCATTTTCTCACGGTTTTCAGTGAATTCTAGCTTTCTCATATGGTAGGCTAATGAACGGAATGTTAAAAAATACTGATTCATTGGACGCAATCTGAATATTCAAGGTGACTAAATTGAGCATTAAATTGTATTAATTTGGGAACGAGAGAGTAGTTAACCTAAGCAGGATTCGAATCCGCTAGCACTGTATTCAGATAAAAGAGGTAGCTCTCGTTGTTATACTATTTTTTTTAAATTATTGTTGTATTTTTTTAGATGTTTTATTGGAACTCAACCAAAATTACTTGTATATATCGTTTGAAACATCTCCGATCTCATCAAGTGAACTGGCTAAAATGTTTACCGTGACAGGCGGACAGACAGACACGACTGATCGAATAAGTGAACTCCAGTACAAAAACATTTCCTTTATCCGTACAGCTGGCCCAGAATTGAGTTGAGTCCTTGAAATGTCAATAAGACTCCTATTGACCTCATGTTCATCTCTTTCCTCACTTTCCATTTGAGTTCCTTTTCATTCCAAAAGGGAAAGTCCAAGTCCTTAATTGCCACAAACAGAGGAAACCCGCCCGTCCGCCCAGTCCAATGTGAGCTCAAGCGAGACACGTCTTTAAAAACATTTAAACTGGTCGAGCCGTAAAACTGATACTTGCTGCCAGACCAGACTCGGCCAGTATATGGCCTACTGCCCACACTACACTGTATGTGTATGTGTCTATTTTATTTCTTCTCTTTTTTTAGATGAAGTTAGAAAAGAGATAGAATTTATTTGAAACCACTTCTTTCAGAGCATTTTTGTCCCCAGGACAATCTTTTCATGTCCTAATAAAATAAGTCTGGATAGAAGAAAAAAAGTGAGCATCTCTTCTTCTGTTGGCAGAGTTCCTTTTATATCTGGTGGGATAGGGCTTTCTCCATTGTACGAGCTTTGTCCGTCTCTACCCATTCCGTTCTTGAGTTCAGTACTAGCTTGAAAGAGACGTCAGGACTCCTCTGTCCAGGAAACTCACTGAGTCGGAACGAATTCCCGGATTGGGCATCAAACATGGATTTATCATCAACTTCTACGACCACCCCTGAGGCTAGAAATTAATTAATACGATCCATGTGAAATCTGGATTCTCCTCTGCCCTTGTTTTCTACGCACGATAGGCTCCAGGATCTATCAGTAATGGAAGGAATCAATTCTGTTCGGAATTCTACGTCAATTTCAATTTTGATTGGATAAAACCCGGATTTTTCGGTGAATCCTGTGCTGGGTAGACCGTTGACTACACGATTTTAGGATTTGTAATTTGAACAAGCAGTTGATCTGCAGTCCAATGTCCAATGCGAAAATCTCGTATACGATGCAACCTATAGCATGCTAGAGACATTTTTAACCATGGGCATGGATGTTTAAAATGGCTATATTCTCACCATGGGTCAACAAATGGTCAAATTATATTCCTGTAAAATATTATATACTTATTGCAATTTGAAAATGCTGATTTTTCTATAAGTTTTCTAAAGAGATCAGTTCTTTCACCAAATTTTATTAAAAATTCGGAATATCTTATTTACGAAAGGGTTTATTTGACCTAAAGGTTCTAGCCGAAAGGCGCGAAACCAAAATGCGCGACACAAAAATTGAATCCGGCGTCTCGGTACCTCGCATCCGTTGTGTACTACTTACAGATTTTTAAACAGGTGCCCGATCAAATCCGTTTTAAGTTACCAAGTCGACGTCGACATACAACTTCTCCGTTTAGATGACTACAATTTCATTGAACTTGCGGGATAACACGTGCGCAAGTATTCCATTTACGCAGGAAGGAAGTATTTACATCCGTATCAGGCAAAAAGCGCGAAGAAGCCTAACCTAACTTAATCTATCCTAATCTAGCCTAATAATGGTAACTCACTTTCTAACATTAATACTAATACAATTGAAAATATTTAACATGATAACTAGCCGACTTCCGGTGTCGCGCTTTTTGCCTGATACGTACTTAAACCTTTGCTGAGTAATTGTAATACTTGTACATGTGTTATCTCGAAAGTTCAAGTAAATTGTAGTCATCTAAACGAACAAAAGACTTTAAGACTTCCATATTTGAACATCTGTTAAAATGACATACCGTTGGCCTAAATTACAATTTGGTGAAATTTTGAATAGAAACGCATGGTCACAAAGATTTCACACAAAATCTAACCTGGTGCTAAGTCTGTAAAATTCAATTTAAAATTAATTTGTAGATATTATAATATGAATAAAATATCTGCCTTCAACATGAGTACACGAGTACACAATGTAATATTCAACTTTCTGAGCATACGAACATGCATAGGAACATATGCAGGGCAAGGACAGTTGACCACAGAGAGACAAAGAGACCACAGAGCCGCATTGCTTTCCCTTATCCACTTTGAACATGATTTTTGGCAGAGAAACCAATTTTGTTCTTGTGGATGAAGTGTGAGACAGAGTGTATAGAGCTTAATGTGGCCAGAAGTGTATAGGGAAAGCTGAGGACTGGAGGTCAGTCTGCTGTATACTCATCTACTATGTATATGTACACTGAACACTCCATCTGATCCAAAGAATTGATTTTTTGGCTCCCACCCTGTTGCTACTTTCTCCTGCCTTAACTTTAGTCCATCGTCCAACTCACGTGAACGTTTTTTGGGAATAGGATTTACAATGGCAAGAGCTCTAGGCCCGATTTTCACCGTATTTCCCAGTCAAACGGGATTATCATAAGAGTGATGAAATGCCCGATTCCCTGCCTAAAGTGGATGGGAAGTGGAAATTGAATAATGACCTTGATTCGGTTCGGGCTCGCTCATTTAAACGGATGATCATGGGATAATCAGACGCCAACGCTTCAAATCTTCATTTGACTTTCGGTTACCCTCGTTGGGATTTCGGAAACCTTGACTTGGTTGAAGCCATAACTGGATCTATTTACGCTTGGCTTATAAGGCCAGATGTTGTTCAGGCTACCCGTTTGCTTGGCTGCCGTGTGCTACGTGCTTTATTGGCACTTTGGTCTACAGTATCATAGTTTGATTAAGATTATAGGACAGATCTGCCAGTAATTGAAAATTTCCATTTTCAATTATTAGCGGGATCAAAGAAGAAGTCAATAATCTTCTTTGATAATGAAATACGTGATTTTTAAGCCGTTTTACGTAATACATTTTTAATTTAAATCAACATCATTTTTTTGACTAGAATCAAATTGCTGAATTCAAGTCTAGTACTTAATTTCGCAGTAGATCGCACCCGGTGCACATCCCTGTGGTAACCAGTACGATTCGGGTCAAAATTTGCACGATTTGGTATTTGAACCATTCTGAGTAACCTTTAAATGGGGCCAAAGAAGATCATATGATTGTTTTGAACGTCGTAAATCCACCATCTTTGAATTTGCAAACTATTAGGACCAGTGTGATTTGAATGAATCTTTCTAGAAATGTTTTTTGTACCATTCTTAGTATTTACGTTGGTAAAAAATGAAAATTTGGAATGAGTGGTTATATTTAGTAGCTTAATTTTCTTTAACCAACAGTATAAAATACGTTTTTTAGTCCGCCACCGAATTTGAGCACGTTGTTCGCTCACCACCGTATTTGGCAAACATTTTCGGCCGTATTCGTCCTAAAATACGTTTTTAGCCCGCCACCGCATTTGTGCGACTTAAAATATGTTTTAAGCCCACTATTGATTTTGTTTGGCTTAAAAGGCGTCTTTTGACCCCCACCGCTTTTGTCCGGTCTAAAATATGTTTTTCACCCGACACCGTTTTTGTGACCGTTAGAATATGGTTTTATCACGCCATCGCTTTTTTCCCACTTAAAATACGTCTTTTGACTTACTTTCCCACTGTAAAATACCACTTATCAATTCTAAAATACATTTTTGCCGCAACCGCATTTACTCGGCGTAAAATACGTCATTCACCAGCCACCACTTTTAACGTAAGTTTTTAGCCAAGTTCTCCCGCTGCTGCTACCGATCTGCCAACCAAAATTTACCAAAATATACCAAAATATACCGTTTTACCAAATTTTAAGCAGTTTTTTGTTCAATTTTCGGGAATACATATGGATAATGCCTTAGAAATTGAAAACCTCGACTTTAATTAATTAAGATTTCGTGTAGTTGAGACAAATTCTTCGTGATTTTTTAAACTATTTTTTTTTTTTTTTTTTGATTTATACATCCCTTTATTCAGGCTTCCACAAGTAAAATTTTAACAATTCGTATGATAATGTCGGAATAAAATAGTA
>JAQFYU010001617.1:0-14203 GCA_034694905.1 Ceratophysella granulata
TTAAATTAGGTATTAAAGTTGAGAAACAGCTTTTTTAGGTGAAAAGCAGTTCTGGTCAATTCTAGTCAAAAATTAGGGTTTAAAGGTGAAAAATAGCTTTTTTTAAGGTGAAAAACAGTTCTGGTCAATTCTAGTCAAAAATTAGGTATTAGAGGTGAAAAATAGCTTTTTTTAGGTGAAAACCAGTGCAGGTCAATTCTAGTAAAAATTAGGTGAAAAGAGGATTAATCTTAGGTGACTAAAATATTAAGTCTTTAATTAGCTATTAATTCTATTTAGCCTGACCAATGACTGACGACCGTATTTTTTTGAAATATGTGAATTATAACAAAAAAATGTGATTTAAACCAAAACGAAATCTTTGAAAATCGATGTTAAGTCAAAATTTCTCTGCGCTTTTCCAACGTGGCCAAGGAATAGCTATAAATGCGTTAGATGTATATGTGAATTTTCTAACGAAATATTGAGGTTTACACTGGTAGCATTATTCATATTGTACAGCATTCACTTCAAAAATTTGATTTTCTTCTGACTTTGCCAAGGAATAACCCTAAATTAATTTTATATAATATATTATAAATCATTTTAAGCTTTTAAACGAGTTATACCCAAAAAAACTAGATCTGAAAATGGATTATATAGCATTTTTAGTTTTCGTCTTTTAAGTTGCTAAAGGATCTGCATTCTTGGAAGTCATATATAAATTCTGCACGAAAATTTGGAATTTCATGATATGATACCTCATAAGTAGCAAACAATCTTATATCACTGTCTGTGATGCATTCGTCGAATCACATCGTCGCTGAACGAATTTTTACTCCGTTCCTGTAAGAAAGATGTATGAAAATGAGCAGATTTCCCATTCACCCACCAAATATTGAAAGTAGCTTTCACCAGAAACCCCCAGGCGAGTAAGTGACTCTGTTCTGGACTTTGGAGTAAATCCAATCCAGACAAGATGTGAAGCGAATCTAAAGACCATGTGGATAGCCCAAGTCCAGTCCAGTCCAGTCGGATGGTAAAAAATGCTACAAAACAAGGGTTTTCCAACACCCAGCCTCTGAATCCAGTCGGAAGGAAAAGGAGCGGAGAGAAAAATGCCAAACAAAGAGTTAATGGCAAAAGTGGATTTGAGCATGGCTTCCGGGCACAGCAGGAGATTTGAGCCAGAATAAAGAAAGGAGGGAAAATCAATGTGGTTCCACTGGAAGATCCGGATTCGATGGAAAAATATACGGGTGCATGAAAAATAGAACATGTAGACAGGATCCAGGATGTCACTAGACTGAGGATCAGCAGGTAGAAGAACACACGCCTTGCTTTCACTCTCCTCTCCCAGGCCTTAATACTAGTAAGTGGTGAAAGGCGAGCTAAGCCCTTTCAATTTAGTAGGAAGAAATATGAAGACAGGCAGGGGCTGATTGAGATTTCACAAAAGAGCTGTTAAGCTTCCTGCTCTGGAATCAAGCTGCCGCAAATGCTAGGCGAAGGGACGGTGACGGATTGAAGGGACCATTTCTCATCCGTTGGAAAAGGTGAGAGAAAATAGAGACCAAGGAACACTTTCTCCTTCTGTAAACGATCCGGATGATCTGATGACGATAAATCTCTTCTTTTTTTGCTTTCTAAGACTCAATGTCCCATTTTCTGTGGTTGAAGGTAAAAATGTGTCAACGGCAGCTTTTCACATGTTCGATTTAATTTGGCGAAAAGTTTGTACAATTTTTGGAGTGTTCAACGCTTCTTTTCAATTTTCAAACCAAATATTTACAATTTCATTAGGTTTAAGTGTATGCTAGTCCATGTTGCCCGCAAATCAAATTATTTTTAAAATTCTCAAAATTGAAAGGATGGCTCTATCATTGTTCGAATACTACCACATGTGACAATGTTTATTTTAGAAGACGAAAACGCAAACCAAGAAATTAGCAACTACGTATGCTTTGCATAGTACACGGTGTGGGATATGGATTCCAGGTAACTGGCGAAAGCAGTATTTTTGTGGCGAACATTTTTGGTAGCTTTGAATATTTGTATTGACAGCATTTGCGGTGATTTAAAAAACATTAAGAAAGCATATTCCAATAAAATTGGGAGAATATGAAAAAAGAGTATCTAATTTTTGTTTGCCTTTTCAGTAAATCAAAATTTCGCCATTTATCCGGCAAGGGACATGTGTATGTACATCTCTATAAGATCCCTCAGGTACATCATCACCAAACCCGAGATGAATCTGAGGATCTGGACATCTCATCCTGCGTGACAGTGATTCTGAGGCCTGAGCCATGTCAAAGTGATCTCTTTATAAGAAGGCAAGGGAAAGGGACTTTGATGGCTCCTGATACAATTATGAATTATGACTCCGTGCGCCCTCTCTCAAGTGACAATTTTATTGGAAAGTTCTCTAATTCCAATGAATCCGAAAATCCACTCTCCTGCCTGACACCGTTCAGCTCTTCTCGAGGAAAAAGAATTGTCAGCGGATATGAATCTGTCAGTTGGATCAAATCGAAGAATTCCTTTTGTTTCGTGTCATCCGTCTTACCCCGTAATTGATCTTATATATGAGTAAGAAAGTCCAAAGCCCTATATACGACCTCCGCTATTTATTAACAGGGTATTAATATTATATTTACAATATATACGTCTTAGCTCCGATCTTTCTGCTGACATTCACCCTAATTCCGCCCTGGAAGACTCAAGCTAGACATAGACAGCACATGCACATTCCTGAAATCGGTAGAACAATGCCTTATACGGATTTCTGGAAATATTATTATCTATTCTGGAATGAATCTCCGATTT
The DNA here is from genome assembly GCA_034694905.1 of Ceratophysella granulata. Lineage (NCBI taxonomy): Eukaryota > Metazoa > Arthropoda > Collembola > Poduromorpha > Hypogastruridae > Ceratophysella > Ceratophysella granulata. The sequence continues at coordinate 2,806 of JAQFYU010001617.1, forward strand.
ATTATTGTAACAGTGTAGGTTGTAGGCGTATGCTATATATTTATAACTTGGTGGCCTCTGAATCAGTGCAAGACACTGACACTGTGTAGCATATTGAATTTGCCAAATATTATTCGTTCAATACATTTTTGAAGTTTAATTTGCTTCATCTGCCTTCACCTTTGAAAATAGTCATCGCATTTGAATGGTTAGTGTACACCAATAATATTGTGTATTGTGTAAGAAAATGTTGACAGGAGATTAGTCGCTGTCACAGGCAACCATGTTTTGGACATTGTTTCTGACCATTGTTGTTGTGTGACAGACAGATACGCAGATATAAGCAAACCCCTATATACTTTGAGCAAACCCGCTATTATAGAGTCATATTATAAATCGCATGTACTCGTATTTCTTTGTCTGTTTGGAAACGGTCATTTGCTAGAGCTACATGGCAGTTGGCGGTTACGATCCATGCAAGAATACATAACTATTGGGGCCAATTCAATTTGAATTCTGGATTCCAAGAATTCTGATTTTGATGTTTTCCGTTGCCAATAGCAACCAAACAAAATGTCAAATGTGTTCCTGAAATTAAAAAATTTATGAGCATCTATGCGATTCCATTGAAATTCAAAAGCTATAAATTAGAGTGTTTAATTATCTTAGTGTTAGAACGATATCACACTGAATTATATGTAATCACTATTTGGTTGCGTGTAAATCGGCCAACTAGCACTAAATTATGCTTCAAAAAGTTTATGGTTTAATGATGGCACGTTTCCAAGAATGCTAATTACGCCGGCCAGAAACAAACAACTCCCCTAAACTTTGAAGCTGAATTCTTCCTGTACGCTAAGGTAAGTTCCGTTTGAAGCCCCTTCGTCTGCTATGCAAACTTTCTCTACGACAAAAGTTTAGTTGGGAATTGAGTCATGAATTTGAAAGGAGAGGAAGAAGGGGATGATGCTTGGTCGAGAAAATGCTGGGTCTGCATGCATGCGTGCATGCATGAGTGCCTGGCCTTCCACTTTCCCTCCCGTTCTCTCTCTAAGTAGCTCGAGGGCGGGCTTTTGCCCTTTTCTACTTCAACCTGGGAGTTTTTGGCAGGCAAATTTGAGAGTCTGGATGCAAAACGATCCGTTGGAGCCATAACTTAAGAGGAGGGAAGGAGAGGTCACAGGAACGTGAGACTTTTACTAAATATTAAGCATAAAAGAACATTTTTCTCCCCTGCTTTCTCCAGCCTAGGTTGGGCTGAGGCTAAACTGTTGACAGATGCGGGAACTGGGAGATGATGGCTTCATAAACCCGCCAAACCCCTTCTCTTCAAGACCGGAATATGAATATGAATGTAGAAAAAATCTTTGCCTTATTTCCATCGTTTAAGGCTCAATCTGAATGGCAGGGAGATAAGTTGCTGGTTCATTTCTAGTCCGCAGTGAATGAGTTCATTCGACTCAGAGTCAACCCAGACTGACTTCAACCCCTTCCTTCCATCCTTATCATCCGCTCCCAATCCCCAGAGCTTAGATCACATTATTTTATTATCCAGACATCATTTATCAATGATTTCGACTCAAACTGGTAAACAAGAGTTATAGACGCTGATTCTACGACAATTCGTGACTTCTCATTTTGAAGGGCTAAACAGATACATATGGTTTTTACTTGTTTCTTAATTGAACAGGCGTAAAATCGACTTTTCAAGAAAAAATTAGGTTGCTATGACTACCGGTGGTAAATTTATGACGAATAATGGTTTCCCATGAATTCTATGGCAGGTCAATCCATTTATTTATTTATTTATTAATTTTATTTTTGCATCAACGTAATTAATTAGCTCTTCCTATTAAAAAACATCTATTTCAATTCATGTACATTCAATGTATATATCCATTCCTGTAAAGTTTTAGAATTTTTTTAACTCGTTAAAAACAAATATTTCAGTATTTTAGTTATTAGCATTTTATTTAAATTTACAAGTCAAAGCGATCAAAATAAAAGTACAGTTTATGGTGCTTTAGTGGTAATATTTGAACATATTGGCATTTATTTGTAAATAAATATCTCCTCTCTCCAAAATAACCAGTGCAAATGCTTTTCAAAAAAAAGCGAATATTGCCTGTTCCTAGCGATAATCGACTGAATACGGCGTTGATGCTTTAAAAATCACCACTTTTATCAATATTTTACTGAAATTGCTTAAATTCAGAAAATCATCCTAATTTTACTCAACACTGAGAATGACCATGTCACTCAAATCGATACAAACACCAGATATTCCCGAGCACTTGGAATCCACGCTATCCAATTGCGGTAGAAGACAAGAGTGAGTGTTGCATGAATCGGTTAGCGGAGGCCATTAGACTGTCTGGTTAGAGGGGAGGATATTAATTGAAGCTGTGAATACGGGCGTGGAGGGTTGGCTGGGGAGATGGTGAGTTAATTAAGGCGCTGTGGTGATGATGGGCAGCGGAAGAGGAGACGAGGACGCGGAGGAGGCTGCACAAGTGACTCAATGGGAAGCTGGAGAAAGCTGGAAGAGAAATGTGAGAAAGGGGAGCGTCTCACTCAAACCTTCTTCGTATTCCGAAAAGGTCGCGGGAAATAAGGGCTGAGCACATAGCCAGAAGGAACCAAACTGACTCAGGTCCACTGGTCATTTCCTCATATACAAAATACAAATGGAACGAATTCTCAAGTAGATCCTCGGGATGAGAAACTCATTCTGCATCTTCACCCAAACACACATGTCGTAGATCTTGAGCATATTAACATACGAATCCGACTGGTTTTCAGTTAAATACGCTATGGATACAATCAATACATGACCGCGGTGAAAATTGAAAAAGTTTGCAGTCCAAATTGTTCAAAATATCAAATAATTGATATATATATATATATATTTACCAATATAAGAGGGCAGTTTGATAAGTGGTTGAAATGCGAACTCTTTTAAGAAAATAATTTCATTACAATTTTTTTTTAAATAGGCATTTTACAAATATTCGAGGGTTGTTTAATAAGTAGTAGTTCATTGCTCAATGCTCAAAATATTGATTGGATTACAAAAGTTCAAATATGTGGCATTTTACAAATATACGAGGGTTGTTCGATAAGTGGTTGCAATGTACATCGCTCAAAATATTGATTATTTAAAAAAAAAAAAATTTTTTTTTCAAATGTGCGAGGGTTGTTCGATGTGTCGTTTCGAAGCTCACTGTTCAAAATATTGAGTTAATCACAAAAACTCAAATAAATAACATTTTTCAAATACACCAGAATTGTTTCATTAGAATTTGTACAGCTCACTGTTCAAAACGTCGATTAAATTGCAAAAGTTCAAATTGAAGATATTTTATAAAATGCATGAGGGCTGTATGATAAATTTTAACGTAATTTTAATAAATATAATTACTGCAGCTGGATTGCACTGATTTTCTGCATTTGCTCCTTTAAGGTTGCAGTGCCCATCTTTCTACTGTTTCGTATGTTTGAACTTTAGATAAATTTTGCGGTTAAAATCTTACGCAATTTTTTCTTGATAGGCTCTGCTACGACCGTTTCCACACGCAATGTGGATCGACGAAATAGCAAAACCATACAATGTGGGAAAAGAAATACAGAAGAGCAACATAGAAAAGCCAAGCTGTCCGAAACTGAATTGCACACAAGCAGCTAATTTAGCGTGCATGCATCGAGTCGAGCCAACTAGCGAGTGAATAGGAAAGAGCTTCTATTCCAAATGAACGCATTAAGAATTGGCATGATTTGACCCGACATGAACCCGCTAAGCTGTTAACATAGTCCTCGAATTCTGACCAGACAGACAAGAAGAGCTGAATTGTAGGTACAAAACCATTCGTTTATGCACACGCCAGTCCGTCAGTTTGAATTCCATCACGTCACCGCCACCGCTCAACTGCTAAGTCCCTGAGCATTATCCCTAAGTAAGTCGACATAAGGGAAAGGGCCGAGGAGGTCCATGGAGAGTGAGTAGTGGGGAAAAGGCAGGAAAATGGATCAATATATTTTCTCTGGACACAAGAGACTTAATGGCTATAATCATAGCTCTCTCAACAGGGGAGAAAGCATCCCAATGTTCCCATTTGCCTTCGTCCGTCTTCCCTTCACAACCCGGGCTTTACATAGCCAGAAGCTCCATTTTCCCATTGGCACTCTCTCTTATGGACTTTTATAGATCTACGGCCATCCAGCCTTCTACTTCTACACTGGCTTGCCCAGCTCATTCCACATGCATGCATGCACACGCCTGCCGTACACTTTCTCAGTATAAATATGTATGTGGGGCTCCCGCGTCCAGCACGACTAGGATTGGATGTGAAGTGAATATTTTACTCCTTACTTCAGTCCGCTATTATGCCCGAGTAATCGAAAATCTCCTTTTCTTCCCAACTTCCCACGACTTAGCCTTTCCTTCCAGATCCAAGAAACATATCTGACACTTCATTTTCCATTGTAGCCCGGATTTGAATTTGGAGAAACGACAAAAGAGTTTGAGTCAGCCATATTGGAGAGGACTACCTTCTTCAGATCCCAAAATCCTCCTTTCAAGATCAATGATAGCCCATAAAAAGGTTCTCTAAGAACTAACTCCATTTCCATTCAATAAAATATTCCATTTAGAAGCATAAAACTTTTCGCCTAGTCATCTTATTAAGATTACGACGGACCCAGAGCCAGGAATATTGGGAAAATAAGAAAATAAGCTTTTCTGAGTTTTTGTACACAAAATAAAAGTCTACTTAGGGAGCACCTGCATATTTTCCCCAAAGAAACTTTTTCATGTCATGCTACAAATTTCTGATCTCTGAAAATAGTGAATTCTCAACTTATTCCACATTCAAGAAAGCAATCAGGGATGACATGTCCCAGGCTATATACCCTTTACTTGCATGAGGCATTGTGTTTTAGAAAATAGAGCGTAAAGCTGGCTTGGTTTACAATAAAAAAAATAACAGGTAGTCTCCTACGCAGGTAAAAACGAAGGTATTTTGGGAAATCAATTTCTTTACTTCATGCAGAGAACGAAACACGAATGAATTGGTTGTCATGAATTTTTTAAAGAAAGAAAACTCGTCATCTGGCTCACCTTTGAGCCACTTGCATGACTACAACGAGCCTTATTATAGTCATGGAATAAAGAATTATGCAACCCTCACCAGATTTTCTGAGCTCTTTTTATACATTTTTTTCCTCAACACTTGAAAAACTAATTTTCCACACATATACACATTGGGGTATTAGACACAGGTGAGAAAATGTTTCATGCTTGATGAAATTCTTCTCCATTTGTCCGCAACCAGGCATGCATGTCTGGTCTACGAGGTTTTTTTTGGGGAGGTATATGCGTGAATATAAAGCTCATGTTTAATTCCGTGTGGTATGTGGTGATAATGATGAGATGGAAGATTGTCTGTCAATGCTTAACCGCAGTGGTACCAGGGAATTTCTAAAAATTCAGAATTGTGTCTAAACAGTATGTGCTTGTAGTGTGAAATTCAAGATATTATCATGGTGCGTAAAATGTGAAGATTTTAAAATATTGAATTTTAAATGAAAAATATACAATTTAAAAAGAATCATCGCTGTGGAAAATACGCGTTTTTGAAGAAGCATGAATTTTGAAGATTCAAATAAAAGTATTCTGAAAATATATGTGATTTGAATTTGAAGATGCAACTATTTTGAAAATATACGCGTTTTGAAGATACAAGTATTTTGAAGATACACCCATTTTAAAAATTCATGTATTTGGAAGGTACAAGTATTTTTTAAATACGTGTGTTGTGAAGGTACAAGTATTATGAAAATACATGTATTTTGAAGATACACGCATTTTGAAGATATTCGTATTTTGAAGATACAATTATTTTAAAAATAACACCTAAACGTATTTCAAATACAAGTTTTCACCCAGCAATACCGATGCATTTTCTTATGTATTTTTATTAGGGGTTTCGCTTCAAACTTTTGACAATTTGTAGCGTGTCCTGCTAAAATTGTGAAATATCTTTTGTATGTCATTCATCAAATTCTTATTCTTTATTTTGTTTTTGTATTTTGAAAATACTCAGAAATTTGTAATTTCTCAAGAAATTGTATTTCCAGTACACAGCAATTTGCCCTTCTATATTTCGGACAAATTACAAGTATTTCAAAATACTTCACCATATAGGTAAATTTTGCCCATCTACACGCACAATGCTACATTTGATACAAGGGACACGATAAAACTTTAACAGAGCGGAATTTCTGCATGATGCTTCGCAATCACAACTAATTTGAAATGAACAAATCGGTTTTTACGGTATCTCATAAATCATGATAATAATATGATTTATCGTATTAGCTTTTATTCCCCGCACTCTGCCGGCGGAAGGACTAGCATTAAGAGTCATGGACCCCATCTCCCTATTATAAACTTTAAAAGGTTTTGGCAAGAGAAGAGAGTGAGCGGGGCATCATAAAGAGCAGTACCAGTTTCGGAATAATAATGCTAATGTAGAATTGGATAAAAGGAGACACATGCAGAGCCTATTTTAAAATTCGAAACGACTTATGTTCTCTCTCCCATGCCTGGCTGAATGTACTATCGTCTGAACAAACAGAAGAGCATAAAAAATGCAGAAATATGATAAATAGTTTAAACAGAAGGGGTTGACAATATTTCTGAGGGACGCACTACCTCGACATGCATTCACATTGCATATGTACATATTTACAGTTGACTGGTGACTGGTTGGAACCTAAGTAGTAGCAAATGCTTTTTATCCTTCAATCCCTTAAAGTGGCACAAAAAAAGAACCGATGCTCCTGGTGCCTGATCGTAATGATGATGATGGTCCATGCAAGGCTCCTGGTTCGTTGTACTTTGGAAGTGCTTTAACGTAGGTAAAGGTAAGTTGGGAGCACATACGCACAAAAAAATCTTCATCTTTCTGTTCTGTATTATGAAACCTTTCATTTCCTCTTCTTTCTTTTCTACTCATACAATTGACAATAGTCAATTCTGTCCATGGGGTAGCCAAAGGAGTTAGTTAGGAGTTAGCGTAAGGTGAGTTGTGCTGCTACTCATGTACCACGTGTCCATTACATAATATTGCATACTGGAGCTTATGCCGAGGTATGACAGACATCAAGTTCAAAATAATTTCGAAATTATTGAAAGTCAATGCATATAGAAGCGATTCGGTCTCGAAATTTGTTCAATATTCAATATTTTCACAGTATTGATGTTGAATCCTGGTTTCTGAAAACGAACTTCTTTCTTCTAAAATACAGAAAATCATAATAATTAAAGAAACGTTAAAACAGATGATTCTGGAGCTAAAACACGTTTTTGGCGATAGAAATAGCGTTTTTGGCGTTAGAATCACTATTTTCTTACCCTAGAAGAAATTTCTGGCTCTAAATATTTTTGTTGCATGACTATTTTCAAGGTGTCATTGATTACCAATAACGCCAGGTAGCATGAAGCTGAGGCGCCGAATACAATGTTTAAAAAACGCTAATTTTTAACGCTGTGTTTATATGATACCTAGCCACTATATTAGCCATGACAAAATCTCAAGTGATAGTGGATTACAATTTACAATACAATTTACATTGAATTGAAGTAGTCGTTGTTCTGTGATTTATGATTCGAGATACAGATTTGCAATGGCTTTCTGTCCGCAAAACTGCGATACATTACAAAACATTGTAAAAAATTAAATGAAAAAGGCAAATGTATATGCTAATTAAAGTATTTCAGTTAGAAGTTAGAATTGTTGTGCAAGTCTGTACATCTACGCTTTTGCATTTAGTTTGCAAATTTCAGAAACTTTTCAAAAAAAAATCCTCTTTAATTTCGATTCCAACCGAATTATTTCTGTAAATTCTTACATTTTTAAATTCACAAAAATACATCACGCATTTATTGTGATCAATCCCCAATTCCAATATTTAATCCAATCACGAGAAATGACTCTAGCACCGAGCCTTAAATTCCAATAACCCCGACATATGACTATAAACCTATAAATTATCCTCTACTTATAATATCAGAAAATTGTACAAGGAGCAGAAAGGCTTGTGTAGAGAGCACGTCCTCTATTCAAGGAAATCTTTCCAGTTGGACATGGATGGAGCGTGGAGAGTTTAGACAAAAAATTATCCCAAACGGTTTATTTGCTCCTGGACTGGATTAGAAAGAACCCTTTTGCTCAGTTACCCCTTCTTCCGTCCCTACTCAACTCGGAGCCGTTCCTGAATGAAGATCATTAAAAAAGAAGAATATGCGTGAGCCGAGCTCATTGCCTAACGAACGCCAAGCCTAAATCTGAATCTGAATAGACACTCGTCTCACATTATCTCGTCTTCCCATTGGATTGGATGATAAAAATACGACAGTCTCACGCACGCATCCTTCCCACCTTCCTCCTGTACAACCAACCAACCCAAACACTTTAACCCTTTCCTCCACGAGTAAAAAACTCGATCAGTCTAGTCTTATGCATGCATAGCTTCCTCTCCATTTGCATAACGACAGAGGACTTCCCTTTAGTCCCCATCTCCACCGCTTCTGATCAAATCTTGAGTGACTCCCCTCCCCAAGCCTATCTTCTGTCACTGCCCGCCTCATGCATATTCAATCCTAATCTCTCCCTGGTCACTCCGCCACGTCATTATAGTCACACTTCCAGCTCTCTCTTTCTCCCAACTTTCTCCATTAGGCTAAGTAGGCCTGAGTTATGCATGAGCAGGCTCCGGGCTCTAAGCTGAGTGCGACGGATCATGTGCTACTAATTGAATTGTCAAGTCATCTTCTCATATCCTCAAATTGGGATTCTGCTCGTGTCTCGTTCTTTGTCTAGCATTAAATAACAACTATTGTCATAGAAAAAATATGTACAGGGTGGAGAAGGTAATTGTTTGCCTTTTTCAAAAAAAAACTATAAGACGACTGAACATATTGAAATCAAGCTTTATTGAAAATCTAAGTGATTAATAAGGGAAATATAAATTTTAGAAACTGATAGAAGACCTTTTCTTTGCTTTCTGAAATTGAGTACATTTGGCATGAACGAATAATTAAATCAATTAACATCTTTAAAAATTGCAATAAAAATTAGCACTCGTATAGTATATTTAAACAATATTTTTGAAAAATGATGTTTTTGTCAGGACTCCTCCCCCATTTCAATGCAATATATTAATTTACAGAATGGTTGCTTCGAAAAATTTCAAAATCACGCTATAAATAATCTGAAAAATTCATAAACTGCTTTAATTAACCAAATTTAAGCTTAAATTTATTAAGCTATGATTTAGCAAAATCTAAATTACAACGATGATTCGAAACGACAAGTATAAAGAAACCTTTAAAATGGTTTTTGTGTTTAAGTATTTAAATATTTTTATATTGTTTACTAACAAGTTGCATCCTGAGAACTCGAAATTATAATTTGTTTGAAAACTTAAAACACTGGAAGAAAACATAGGGTTTGAGATCGAAAATGTTCCAACACTTTTTCTTCAAAATTTATTTAGAAAAAGTCTATCAATAAATTTATTGGATAATCACAGTGATTTCTGAACAGCCGAACATCGAAACGTTTATTCGTTATTCTATTCGTCAACCGTTCATGAAAAACAAATAAAATGCAGGAATGAAAGAATTCAAGCTAAATTGACGGAAAACGCCCCCGCGATGCTAGTTAAACGTGACAATTGACAATGGCAAAGAATTGGGACCATGATATAGCCATGACGACTGTATAGACATAGCCGTGTTCCTTGTTTTACGTATTCCAAATCTAGGGAAACCTCGGAGCACTTCTCTTCTCGCTCGCTCAGAAACTGGATTAGGCCGGAAATGCAAACTGAGCCGAGAAAGATGGATGAGCTCTCCAAGGATCATTCAAATGTCAGTTCCGAATTCGAGGAACACGGATGAAAGACTTGTATTCTAAATAGAAGACAGGAACATGGATAGGTCGGAATGCATGTGAATTGTGAACGTTGTTTACTTTAGATTAAATTCGAGCAAAAGAGAGGATGATGGGAAGAAGGAAGGGAGAAGAGAATAAAAGATATTATGCACAGGGAAGAGACACAGATGGAACGATTTCCATTTATTTCTCTATTCAATTTCCACAGATCCTCAAAAACTCATAATCATAATAGAGGGACTTTTTTGGGGGCAGTTGGAAACTGTTACACAACCATCATGTGAAGGCTCTATTGGGGAAAATATACTATGTAAATCAGTTGTCCCTCTTTTTTTGTCATCTCATTCCGAACCACTATATCTCTGTCTAAATACCTACTGTGCAGAGTCCCGCTTTTTTTATTAAATAATCCGCACATAAAAAATACAATTTTAGACCTTCTGTGCCCTACTGCTACCTTCACCTATGGGAAAGGAGGCTGGAAATTTAGTATGCAACATATGCATACAATATGCATCATGTGTTGTTTTCTAAATCTCCCTATGCCTCCAGATTCAGAATCTCCGTTATTCCCCGGAAAAAATGTTACATATTTCCATATTTAGGGAAAGAGCCTGGCAGGGCTTCTTCCCCATTTTTTTTTGTGTCGGGGAGTTAAAAAACGGAGACCGAAATTGAACCCATGTGTCGTCTGGCCGAGGTTATAGGCTACAAGGCCAGGGCTGCATCCATCATGTCAGATGATTTTATCAGCACGTTTGAGTATGCACCGGGAGAGTCCTACAAGAGTGCATTAGCCTATCAAAAACATATCAAGCGGAGCAACCATGCATGTTATGTGAAACATCATCCTGTTCCAAGAAGATCAAGATCAAGCAGAAGTAGCATGAAGGAAAAGGGAGTCCAAAAATAATACCAACCTGTAGCTGGTGAACTTAGACTTCTTTCCAAACGCTTCAACGGTTCCGCTGAAATCAAAAATAAAATATTATTAGTAAAGTTAAAAATGGATTAATAATTAAAACAGCGATAGAAGCATGATTCTGGCGTTGAAAGTTGCTTAATTGGTGCGTTGGCATTTTTGGCATCATTAATTACCCCGCCAATCGCTATAAAATATTTTATTCTAATAAAAAATAGCTAAACATTCAACCGCAACACCAATTGCCTAAATACAAAAGCCGCAACTTTACCGCTGCAGCAACAAAACCACAAAGCAACGGAGATTACCGCAACTTACAGTGGAAAACATTTATTGCGGTACTTTGTGTAGCGGAATTTGGCGTTGCGGTGAGTTGTGATTTCGGCCAATTATACTAAAATCAAACTTAGGAACTAAATGTATTCACTAATTGTATTTTTATAAGCTCTAACCTAAAAACGTCCTTAAATTCTATTATTGCATGATTCCGAATAATATTATGCAAAATGTTCACCTTGGATCCCCACGTATCTATGCC
>JAQFYU010001618.1:0-14201 GCA_034694905.1 Ceratophysella granulata
ATTAACAGAAACTATTTCATTTTAATAATATTTTCAAAAGGTCAAAAATAGGACTAAGCTTGACGGAGAAGCATTATTTAAATACTATTTAACCATCTATCACTTTCACATTATTTCCCATAACGCTATTTACCGTTATATTTACTACCCTATTTACCACCTGTTATATTTACCATGTCGGAACCTTACTATAAACCAGAAATCAAATCGGAAAGATTATATGTTCGGTACGAGTATACCTTATTATTCAATATTTTCCTAATTTTCGACAGAATGCCTTACTACTTAGGCCAAATTCTACCTTCCGATAAATGGGTCTCAGTCAGTACGTACAAGTACTTGTGTACTGGTGCTGCTACATATTATTGGTTGGCTGTTGCGTCGGCTTGTACAATGAAGACAGGTATTGGGGAAGCGAATGTGATTATGCGACGATGGATGGAACGCATTATGGATCCTTGACCTGTTTCATTGCACCTAAAAATATAAATGCGAACACAGTACACACGCTCTTTCGAAATTGAATGATCACTGCCAGCTTATAATTCTTTTGTTTCGCATTTGAAATAATTATCTGTATACTTAATAAGTTATTTATGGATTTTGTTGATTTCGCTTGAGGCTTTGAGCTCCCCTTTCGTACTTCGAACGAACTCGCCGTACAATACTACCCACACACACAGCAGAAAACACACGAGCGAGATCATCCTGCGGCAGGTGGTGCGGAATGATGGGGATGATGAATGATGTGGAATGTGTGGATGTGGATTCATAATTAATGTGGAAATTTAATAACCGAGTTGATTGGGGACTTAGCATTCAAATCAACCATTCTTTTTTTGTTCCGGTCAAGTGGAGGTAACACGGTAGAGGCAGACTACTACATAGATTGCGTGTGCAACGTCCAACTGGAAAATGAAAATTAAGACTTATGGGAACATTCATGGGCCAAACGAACCAAGAATGGTCACACAATTATGTATGAAATCAGTAACTACCGGCAGCGGTAACATTTTGCGAATGTTGAAATTAGTAGTATCCATAGTTGTAACCCTCTGAATAATCTGTTTTTGAAACAAGCTTCATTTCATCAGTTTACAATTGAATTTAATATTTAACACTCGTGGGTTCTATGTTCCATTCTCCATTCCAAATCACTGCAATGGCCAGTTCAATGGTTAGTTCACCAAATTACTGTTAATACTTCATTTATCAGGAGTTCAAATTGATAAATGAATGATAGTTAATATACAGTAAAATGTTTATTTTCTAATCTAACTTCTAACTAAAATCTCTATAATAAATGTAAATCTATGTATACATAGTAAATGTAACATAATATCAGTTGTTCAAATAGAGCATACACAGTTAATTTAATTTATACAGTAAAATGTTATTTGCTAATTTAACCATGTAAATTGTAAATGTAATGTTTGTAGCAGGAATATTTAATACTGGGTCCATTCATATCGACTTTTTGACCGAAGCTCGTTCGTGGGATTAGTTCCCATCCCATATCCCCTTGGCCTCTTGGCATTTGACTTTTTTTAACCTTTTTTTAACCTGGAAATGACGTTGGCATCTCAGAAGTTTTACTTAGCCAAAGCGGTCTTGATTCATTCTAGCCTTCGTCCCGCCGTAACCACCACCGCACCCACTACCATATTTACGAACACGCACGAAGATGTATTAGAAAAAACCAAGTGTGTGTGTGGTTCATAAGATTCATCAGCCTGTAGCAGGAGTGAGTAGACTCAAGACAGGGTTTCTTGAGGAAGGACCATAACCATTCATCCATCCAGGCATACCGACGCCGACGACGACGACGGACATAGACGAGATACGGAGATGAAGCCTTTTGCTCCCAAGTGCACGTGTGGCATTTATCTTATGTCCTGCTTTCGGCCGTCTTCCACCCCACTCAGTCAACATTCAAACATCCTACTGAGCAGACCTCTTCTGCTCTGAATTCCGAATCCACGCACTTCATTTATTTATCCGACTATTCACCTACTCCTACTAGTGGACACAAGAAGACACGAGAAGCGGACGTCGTATTAGACCGGAAACAGGGAAAATGGGTCGAGACAAAGTGGTCACTATTGACCTGAGTCCAGGGTGAGTTTAAATTGCTCTTCCTCGCACGTGACTAAGAATTGACGGGTGGATTGTAGCAAAAGGTGCGTAGAGAAATTTTCTAAGTCTTTTTCCACATGTGACTTTAGTTTAGGTGAAGTTAGGTTATGTGTTCCGAAACGCCCGTTTTCACTTGCGCACCCTTTGCTACAATTCACCCGAATTGTCCCCGAAGCAAGCTACAATAGTTTGCGGATTATGTTCTCTATGTTACGTACAAGTTGACGCCTTCACTGTTAGACATACTTTTGACATTTGACATTGACACGCCGCTTTGACACCCCCAGTCAAAAGTAAGACGTATGCTTATTATGTATATATGTTGGAGCAAATATGGACAATTGGCTAGTTTGCATGCTAACCAGCTAATATGGAAATTCAACTTTAAAGAACTTTAAGTTACGCATGTTAAAATTCATATCAAAGATTGGAAATTAACCGCTTCTTACTCAGAATTTGGGGATATTTCTAATGGTGTGTTCTAAAATGAAGTCCGTTACACTGAAACATAATTAAACTAGATAAGAATATGGAACGAATTAGCTGTGTCTGCAACCTTATATCCATACTAATTGTGTTTCAGTGTAACGGATTTCATTTCACACCATTAGAAAGAGCGCCAAATTCTGATTAAGAAACGGTTAGTTTCCAATCTTTGATATTCATGTTTAGTAACTTAATGTTCTTCGAAGTTGAATTTCCATATTACATTTAGCCGGTTAGTATGCAAACTAGCCAATTGTCCATATTAGCTCCAACATATATATATATTTGTACTAGTACACGTATGCATACGCTCTTTATTGCTTTTCTCATTATTGACGCTGTCGATACCAGTCACTGATCTGTCTGGGCTGGGCATCAACTTGTGACTGACTGGCATCGATAGACACGGGTAATACGCGTTCAACGACCCGTGTGAACATTGGCCCACTTATTTTATTGAACATGGATTAGATACGTGGTAGATATGGATCCTTTTTATTACCATTGTTATGCTTGATCATTCGGAAAGGTTTCGAATTAGCAACAACTTAACTGCCAACTGAAATCTTCCGGGTAGCACCAATCCTAATTCCCGAATGGTACTCTGCAAAGCATGAACCGAATAAATTGATTTTTTTCTTGAAACAATGCAGTGCTTTACGTCTATGTACCAATCGATAAAAGAGCACGTGTGCATCGCGTGAAGTGAGAACATTCCGTAGCTTTCTTTGATGCATTCCCATACACCATACAAAACATACAATGTGAAGCAAGACTGCATTATTCGTCAATTCGTTGATTCTTTGTAGATTCCAGATATCGCTAGCAGCCATGTTCGTTCGTCTAGGTTAGGTCTGTCTTGTTTTAACAGCCTGTTTCAGAAAAGCCTGACTCCAAGTTTTTGGAAGACAAAATATGAACGAATGGCCAGTTCGTTTTGGAACAAGAACAATCCTTGTTTGTGCTTATGGTCGATTCATGTTCAGGCCATTTTCTTTACATCATAAAAACATAAAGGTAAACTGATCGGACCTCCACCGATTCGGTGGTGGTCGATACGCAAATTCAATGCAATGCCTTCCCTTGAAGGACAATCATAATTGAGTTGGACTGGGGTGAAAGAAATAACATATACAGTAGGGCATAGGAGTAAACTTAACTGGAGTAAAAGGAAAAGCGTATGGTATGGTCCATGTGAAACTCGTTAGCATAAAAGTGTTCAGGGTGAGTTTCACTCCAAACTGTAGTGACATGATGTATAATTCAGCACTCAGTCACACTAGGTTCTTTATATAACATATGTATAATCTCGTAAATGTCGCGCTAGGTCTTTAGGTGGGTGGATTAATTCTACTACATTCTCGTAAGTAACTGGCAATAAATTTTTGTCATAGTCAGCTCAGAGGCTACGCAAGGATTAAGCCAATTCACTGCAAGAAGCCCATGTCCATATAGTACTACATATAGTAGATTGGGAAGATGCAGTTGTTCATTCAGAAGATCCTGTGGGTCACCAGGCAAGGCAGGCACGAATAACTGCCGAATACATGATACACACTCACTGCTAGAGTCCTAGTTTGGTGCTACCCTTGCGCCCTAGCCTACCGGCTTTTAAAAAGAAGGGTTATCACTTTAATTATGATCGTGTGAGCTTCTCCTCCGCTTCTTCTTGTTCTGCTCACACTCCTTCCATCAATGAATGTCATATTTGCCTTACCTTAGTTACTCCTCCTGTGGCACGGGGACGGGCTTGAATGAAGTGGAGTTTCTCACACTAATGCAACATTCTTTCCCGTTGACATTTGACATTTGGGCCGTTGATGTTGACAGTCCTTAAGATAACTCCCGTGTTCCATAAGTTATGTCTAATTTCGTGTTAATTAACATATACCCCAAGTACTTAGTGTTTAATCACTGAACCGGACCATATTTTTCGTGGTAAATGATGGTGGTTCATATTTTATTAGCTGAATTACCAATCCATCACTGAGTAAAGTCGAGTTTCCCGGTCATGTCTTAACTTTAGTTGGTTACGTTACATGGAATGGAGCATGGCCTGTATAGTAGTGTGAATTGCATGCAGGAAAGTAAAAGTTGGGGTGGGTCGGGTGGTGTGGGGATGGTAGCGTCTTGGGGTAAATTCTAACCAATACTTCACTCTAATGCTGCGAATTACTCCTGGATTCTTTCGCTTCTTTTGACCTGAACCTTAACTTGCGTGTGTGAACTGGAACTGGAGTGATAGACCATCGTGGAAGGTGTTAGCTGCTACAAAAGAAGTCTAATGACACGACGGAGCTGAAGCTAAACTCTGAGCAGTCCATCTCCGTCCGTGGATGAAGAGCAATATCTTGAGTTTTAAGCACAATAGCGAACCTCCACCAGTATCCGTCTCCCTAACAATTTCTGAGATCTAACTGAATAGCTTCTTAATTGCTGCACTGAACATTGTCGTAGGATCGAAGGGACTGACGAAGAGAAGATGACTCCATCCTCGTCTCGGGATTTCAGGGAACGACTGGATCATGTGGTTGAGCGTTTCTTGACGGACTACCGATGGATCTTCGTCTGCTTCTTCCTGCTTCCATGTTCCGTTGTTTATGATGTTTGGTACGCACTTCGGGCTTGGATCGTATTCAAACTCAGTTCCGCTCCCGACAACCATGTTGTTAAAGTGAAAGCTGTCCAAAAACAGGTTCGTAAATTCTGACTCTAATGTGCTTAGTTCTAATTATTTACCGAACATTTCTTGAATTAACCGAAATCTTCAGACTCAGATTCGCATGCAGGGATGGATTTAGTAACTACTGAATTGCAATCCGTTGCTTATTTGTGTACTTGTCGATTTATTTATGCTGAAAGTGCTTTGAATGCAGACTGGACTTAGTTACCCAGTGTGATGTTTGAATATTTCGGTAATGAAACCATGATTCCTAAGGAATCACAACATAGTAGTGCTACCAACGTCCACATTTCACTTCCATCTACCGATAACGTGTAATTCATTGCGTCTCAAAGCCTCAGGTTACAACAGCGGGGGAATCCTTAGTCTGGTGGGTTTGGTGTCAATATACGATCTGAAACAATAGAACAATAAGATGACGGCCCAGACAATGTACAGTAGTAGTCTGTGCAATGTGAGGCAGCTGGAAAACCTTCCCATTAAGAAGATCATGAGTGTGAGAAGATTCAGCTTTAAATTCAGATCTGCATACTACTAAGTACTACATTTCTCTTTTTGTATTCTATACTTAATCCTTTTTGATTTGAATCATACAGAAAAACAAAATTAAGTTTGGCATTTACTATCAAGCTTCAAGAACTGAAGTAGCTAATTTAAATACACGAGCATGACGGTTGACGGTTCGGAAAAGGCAATGCTTGACCAGGCGTGTAATTTTTATCAGATGTATTGGTACTTCAATCAGATCTCAGATCCGAAGTAAATTGAACTTGAAGTGCTGCAAAATACAATTGTCTTAAAAATCATGGTTTCTTGGTAAGTAGTTTAAAAGTTGTTAATGTATCCCAGCGCCCAGCAGCGTACAAACACATGCTTAAAAAGCAAACCTTCCAAAATCTTTAGACCAGGAGGAACGAGAAACGTGTGCATTTACTTTCTATCAATTATATACATACTACATATGTGTATAGCGTGCAAATGTCCACCAAAAACTCGAACTCTCTGTAGAGGAATAGTCAAACAGTTTAAAACAGTAGTGAGTATTAGACGCACTTTGTATGCTTTACATGAACACTACAATGAAGTTGTCCATCCATATAAGTAGCCGATAATATAATTTATGCGATTGATTAAAAGAACTGTTTAGCATTTGACTCTTGATTGATTTTGAAAGTTGAATCAATAGCCAATTTACATGTTTGATATTTATTTGAACAGGTGCACGAGTGGTCAAAGCGAGGACAGAACACACCAATGTGCACAGCCAGACCAGGATGGCAAACGATGAGTTTTCGATATCCAAAGTACAAGGAAACCATGTTCAGAGTGAAGATCAATCTCGTTGACATTGTTAGTCTCGATGTGGAGCGTCAGGTAGATCTCTCCAAAATCAATTTATATTCACCACCAAACACAATCCCAATCCTCAAGTGTGATGTCTAAGCTTGAACTTGAATTTGGAATGATGATAGGCGGTATTGGTATGGAGTCAAAATCAAATAATTGAGAACACTGCGTCTGTTGTTGTTTGTTCTCAGGTTGTGATGGTCGAGCCATTGGTAACCATGGGACAACTCACGACTCAGCTCCTGTCCCAGGGATGGACGATCCCCATTTTGCCAGAGTTGGATGACCTGACAGTTGGTGAGTGAGGCTCGCCGTGGAATTTTCTAATTATTTTTGTTCTTTGGTGAACTGCTTCAATTTGCTCATCATGCCAGGGTGTTTGATTTTTGATTGATATTGTCGGATGCTTTGGTAGTAAATTTTAAATGAAGCGTATGCATATGCCAAATAGAATTCCATGTGAAAAACTTGTCTTGGAAGCATTTGACGACGAAACCAAGGCCATGAATCTTCTTGAAAGCCTAATTATGAATGTAAAGTGCACTATGCATATTAAGCCTCTTCGGGTTCACTAAGCTGCCACTAGCAACTCAGCTGAGAGCTAAGCATTAATTCCCTTTTACGTCAAATTCTTTCTTGCCGCTAAAATCTAACAAGCGCCTTCGACTCGCGACTATAACGATTCACAGGAAGCGGTTAGTTTTGCACTTCTCAAGCTAAATTGCTAGAATAGAGATTTTAGAAAGTCCAGCTTTGCGTGAAGTATAGAAAACTTGGTCAAAGTAAACGAAAGTGCGCCAACCAATCAGAGCCAAGCGAGCGTTTCGGAAAACCTAACTTACTTACAGGATAAAAACTTCTCGCGGGATTTAGTTTTTTGTCCGTGGCGCACTTTGGTTTACCCCAACCGAGAAGTTGATCAATTTGTTTCAGCTTAAGGGAAGATGAACATGAACAGCTAATGCATTTTGTAGTTTATTTCGATAAGGTCAAATTCCCTTTGTAACAGAATTGGTCGGATTTGACTTTTCTTGGAATATCGATGCGCTAACTTCCGGTTAACGCTATAATACCTTCGAGAGTTTGTGTAAATAAGTTAATGCGATCGTTTTAGAATCGGGCGAACTCGTCTAATTTTCGTAATCCAAAAGTTTCATGTCGGTAGTTGTCGTCTGGGTTACGTCATCAAACTTGATGTGGTTAAAATAAAAATTTAACCGCAAAATCATGGGACCGATCTTGCTCCTTGCGTCTTACATAAAGAGCATGTTGCGTGCGTTGAATGTGGAAATCTGACGAATCTGATATTTATCATTATTGTTTTGTTTAAAGGCGGGCTAGTGATGGGAACTGGTGTTGAAACTTCATCTCACAAATATGGTCTCTTTCAACATATTTGCAACTCGTTTGAATTGGTTCTTTCGAGTGGGGAGTTGATTCATTGTTCGAAGGTAAGGAAGAGATGCAGTAGTCATGTCATGATCCCAAATTTTATTTTTGCTTCATAGAATTGAAAATTCGCAACCAACTTTAGCTCTCTATATTCTTTCCTTTTTCGAATTGAGAAGTTGACGCTTGTTTTCGATTTAACCTTTTGTTTCGACATCTCCATTCATTATACTCGATTCCATGGAATTGATCAACTTGTTATCAATTCCGATCTCGTTGACTCCTTCGTGTGACGCACCTACTTGTAATGCGTCAATTTGTCACGCCGTGAAAAGCATATTCCCGATCTAATTTGCAATGAATTATTCATATTGAATGGTTGAATGTGTTCGCCTGTGGCTTAACATGAATTTTAATTTGTAGGATGAGAACCCAGATCTGTTCTACTCCGTTCCATGGTCCTATGGAACACTCGGGTTCTTGACGGCCGTCGAATTGAAAATTGTTCCAGCCAAGAAGTGAGCCCTAACGCTGATTAATGACTTAGAATGAATAGCCTAATCCTAATCTATTTGACTTTGGTCGCAGGTTTGTCAAATTAGATTATATACCAGTATCGTCTTTGGACCAGGCCGTTTCTGTCTTCGCTGCGGAGACTCTCAAGGATTCGGACAACCAGTTTGTGGAAGGACTCATGTTCGGTGGAGAAAGAGCTGTGATTATGGTCGGGAACATGGTGGACACCCCCGTTTCTGGACAGGTTGGCACAATTTGCATAAGATAATGGGAAATAATAATTTTAAGCCGAGTCAAACCCAAAAAAATTGTAGCTTGTCAGTCAGCGCCACTCCTTTAGCATAGCGTACAATTTATAATTTGCAACTGTTATTATGCTACACAGGTGAACAAGATTGGTCTTTGGTACAAACCCTGGTTCTTCAAGCATGTGGAAGCTATGGCACAAACCGGGAAAAGAACTGAGTATATTCCCCTGCGACATTACTACCACCGTCACTCTCGTTCAATTTTCTGGTCAATTCAAGAAATCATCCCATTTGGAAACAGTCCGTTCTTTCGGTACGTCTTTGGCTGGATGTCCCCACCTAAAATCTCCCTTCTGAAACTCACCCAGCCTTCAAGTGTTAAAAGGCTCTACGAAGCAAATCACATGATTCAGGACATGTTGGTTCCGTTGGCTAAGCTCAAAGATTCTTTGATTGTATTTCACGAGGAAACCAAGGTGAGACTTTGTTTTTAGTTCTAATTTTTAACTATTTCATCTATACTTTACCATTCCTGTTTACAAATTTCCATACAGATTTACCCGCTCTGGCTCTGTCCATTCAAATTACCCAATAACCCTGGAATGCTTCACCCTGCTGGAACTAATGATGAAATGTACGTTGACATCGGGGCCTACGGAATTCCAAAGACCGGAAAATTCAACCCTGTGGAGACTACACGGAGAATCGAAGCTTTTGTTCGGAGTGTCCATGGGTACTTAAACATCTAATTCAACTATCAATTTAAAAGAAGAGCAAATTAATGAGGCGTGCACAATAAACAAATATTCATACTTTCTACAGATTTCAAATGCTCTATGCCGATACGTACATGACAAAAACTGAGTTCCGTGAAATGTTCGACCATCGTCTCTATGATGAAAGCCGAGTCAAGTATAACTGTCTCAAAGCCTTTCCCGACGTCTACGACAAAATTTCTCGAAGTGCCCGTCGTTAGGCAAAACTGCCTGAAAGTCCCTGTACTTATACGAGCCGAGTCGTACCAAACAGTAATATCTGTGAAATGGGTTTGAAGTTGTAATTGTAACCTGTCCGGAAGAAATTTAATTCCTACTGATATGGTTCACAAGTAAATTGGTTGTATATTTTGGCCGGCAATCATCCTGAATAAAATGTGAATAAGGATGCGCTTGGGTTTGACTAGTGTCTAATTTTTATTCTAAGAATTTCAAATATTCTATTCTACTTCTACCACCAATAGATTAATTTGAATATATAGATCTACAAACTACGTACCTAGGATTGTAAACTCACACAAAAAGATGGAGCTAACAAACGAGTCAACTCTGATTGCTGATTCACTCATAAAGCTACAATGACTTGATTGTACACGACACGTATTTGGTGAAGCTAAGTGTGTAGACAAATTGAATATAGAGTCCTATTTAGCTACTTCTCACCTCCCACAATTTACATAGAAATCGATATCCAATCCCGACGCTCCTTGATGGGTTGAACGAGAAGGAAACTGACTCTTCTTAGCACCTTGAATTGCAGTGCATAACATTGTAGACTACCTACTGTACCTATGGTTTGGGTAACACTAATTACACTTAGTGATTAAAGATCAGTTGCTGTTTTTCTCTCCTACAATAGTTTCACGCTGAACCTACTGTCACACCACTAGTCATATTGAATACGTCTTTAATTTACCAGAAAATCTTATTTAACCCAATTAGTTGGTCCAGTAGCTGGCCTACTTGGCCTTTCCTTGATTGGCCACAGCTTCAATAGCCTTCTTCACTGTTTCCTCGTCACCTAAGAACTTCATGGACACAGTGGGCTTCAAATTCTCGTCCAGTTCGTAGACGAACGGAATCCCAGTTGGCAGGTTGAGTCCCATGATACCCTCGTCACTGATCCCGTCCAAGTGCTTCACAATCCCTCGGAGGCTGTTTCCATGAGCCGCAATTAATATTTTCTTTCCTGACTTGATACTGGGAACGATGACGTCGTTCCAGAATGGAAGAGTGCGCTCAATAGTGAGCTTGAGTGACTCCGCCTTGGGGAACTCGGCCGGAGTTGGGCCGTCTTTGTAGGCCGGGTTCTCCTCGATTGACTTAAAGTATTCGTTCGCCTCGTCGATGGGTGGCGGTGGAACGTCGAAACTGCGTCGCCAAATCAAAACCTGTTCCTCTCCGTATTTTGCAGCGGTTTCAGCCTTGTTCAAGCCCGTGAGTCCTCCATAGTGGCGTTCGTTGAGCCTCCATGTTTTCTCCACTGGAAGATCCGTTTGATCGATTTCCTTTAAGATGGAGGCAAGTGTGTTTTGCGCTCGGGCGAGTTGAGAGGTGTAGGCCAGGTCAAACTTAAAGCCTGCTTGCTGAAGAGCCTTTCCAGCTTCAAAAGCCTCCTTTCGACCTGCCAAACACGACGAGAGGTACATTATGTTTACATACGGTTAGATGTTCTTCTTTGCATACCAATAATCGATCAGTAGCCGTGATGGAGATCGTACCTTTGTCATTCAAGGAAGCATCGTACCATCCGGTGAAGAGATTCTTGCTATTCCACTCACTCTCTCCATGCCGAACCATGACAATTTGGTAAACCATTTTGACTGAGCTGATGTGCCTTCTCAGATGGAATCGTGTAGTAACCCTTCTGCTCAACAACTGGAGACCCACTGTGGTCTAGATATCTGTGAAACAACAAAAAAAGAAGCTGAAGTTTTACATCTTGCAGGGTAAATATGCGCGATTCTCGGCAACTACTTATTGGTTCAATTCTTGGCGATAATTCAACGCCGCAAGCTTGGACGGCAAATATTGCGTATGCAACATGGTACATACTACATAGAATGAACGAACTCTGTTCAATTTAAGCGTATCTTATCATAGGCTGTAAGCATACGATGTACTTACGTACGAGCACAGCGTGCTTATATTATTATAAAGTATAAAGTATTATAAATTACCAAACCATATTAAACGAGTAACCTCTAAAAGCCAGCCGGTCCGCGTCTTTTCATTCTCTGATCGATTCAGGTAAATTCAAATTTTCCCAGTGACCTACGACCTGAACTACGCACTCTACGAAAAAGTTGTTGAAACAATAGTTGCTAATCTCTAGGAGTACTACAACTTTTGTTTCAGGCATTTTCTTCTAAAACTCAAAGGTCAAAAATTCCCAATGCTAAGCATGCTTTTCTCATTTGAACTTGTTGACCTTTGACCTTTAGAAGAAAATGACCGAAACAAAAGAATCGATGAGAGAATGAAAAGACGCAGCCGGTCCAGGTAATTTCCTGAACCTCTAATCTATGTACAATCAGCTGTCAGCAGCAGAATTTACCCTCGCTAATTAACATCCTACTTCAAAGCCAGCGGAAATGAGGATTAGAGTAAGTAGAGTAAACGCAGCTGACAAAATGAGCTGACAAAATGAGTTGATACTCTATATTCCGCACGCTTAGGAAATACCTAACTTTATCTAACCTATAGAAAAGTGTCAGCTCATTTTGTTAGCTGCGTATATTTTCCTTACCCCAACCGAAATGACATAAGAGCTAAGATGTAAGAGCTAAGAACATCGGTAACGATTTAGTATGCGATCCGTGAATCAAAGTTATTTTTGATTTAGTATGTAGTATGCGATCCGTGAATCAAAGTTATTTTTGATTTAGTATGTAGTATGCGATCCACCCGGATCGCGTACTAAACTATGTTTTTATCTTCATATCTTTCTGTCTATTGTTAATCATGAGACTTATGTTAATGGAAGCAGGTAAAACCATGTAAATGGAATGTAAATGAAATGTTTTATTTAACAAGTATTACAATTACACACACTACTTACTAAACTCTGATCATCTTTTTCGCCAATTTAAAATTAGGGAGATTTGGGAGGGAGGGAGAAAGCTACCTATTATCGTCATTATGATAGTAGTAGATAGACAAGTAGTAGAAAATAAAAACAGAGTTTAGCACGCGATCCGGGTGGATCGCATATTAAATCAAAAAATAACTTTGATTTAGTACGCGATCCGGCCGAATCGCATACTAAACTGCTACCAGACCACCACCGCCCGCCCACCCTTTGCCCTTTCCGCTCTCACGTGAGTGGACTTTAGACTTATGACTTACCTAAAGTCAATTACATTAAAAAATTAAACAGAATTCAGGTGTCACTAACAATACTCAACTACATGATTAATATATGCATTAAGCCGGGTACTAAACAACTTAACACTAAGCAGAATATTTCTACATAGAACGAACCTTGACACGCCTCACGGAGAAAGATGGTTGAAGTTTTTCTCGGGTGGAGCTCTAAAAGATCGGACCAGCAGCAGCAGACAGAAGAGTTGACTGAGCTCGTTTATGTGGAACCTGGAACCTCTCTTCTTCGCACTAGAGTACGTACGTCGGATTGAACTTCTCTCTTCTGCTGTGGAGGCGTGTGTTTTTGGTGGTTGCATTCTTTTAGCCTCTACATTGTTGCCAACAATGTCGTGACTCATATATGGAGTACAATTTATTGTAGTTGTACTTATAGCTATTTAACATTAACATATACAAATGGTTGCAAAAATAGCTGCTGTAGCGCGTGCACTGCGTAGACTAAATATATGAATGAAATGATGACATTAGAACTAAATGTGATTATTTCAATTCTAGGTTCATTAAAACTTACTTCCCATTAATCAAACGGTAAATTTGCTAATTACAGAATTTCTGTACTTGCACTACAGCGCACCCGACTCGCACAGGGCGTGGAAGCACATTAGTGAGTAAATATCAGCGCCGGTATATGACATGACCGTTAGCGCCGGCCAAGTTTGGGCATTTAATAATTGATTGATTGTAAATGAGTGTTGATGCACACAGAATTTTAGTAAGCGTAAATTAATTCTACTGAAACTTTCACGCGCCCGTGACGCAATATTTTGAACCTCGAAGTAGTTACCAATTATCAAATCGATTAGTTGAGTAGTAACGTCGTTGATAATTACTGCGCTATGTGCCTCCATTCCTTGTGCGAGTCGGTCGTATAAATACATCTAATTGGCGCCGAATCTCAATGAAACGAGTCGTAAGATAGGGCGCATCTAACGCGCTGCAGTAGAAATACAAGATTTGCATGACTATTTGTTGAAAGTTAAATGTTAAATGATGCTTCACTTTTAGTATTTTATATGCGCAGATATGCCAGGTAGAACCGGGCAATCAGCTTGAACCGTGCGCGCATGTCTTGCTGCACCTAATTCCCTTGCGCTCTATAGGAATATTCCAAGGGTTTATAATATATAATAATATAATTCCAAATTTTATTATGTACAATTAATTACACTCCATATGAGCCACGACATGTTTGGCAACAATGTACAGGCTAAAAGAATGCAACCACCAAAAATA
>JAQFYU010001619.1:0-14201 GCA_034694905.1 Ceratophysella granulata
CTAGTATAGTATAAACACATCCAATAATACATATGCTCGTGGGCTAAAAATATGGCAACCAGAATTCGAAACACTAGTCGCATTTTAACACATGTAAGAATTTACATAAATATACCCAAATATTATTTTAAAATGCGACAAGTCTTCCTGATGTGAATTATGTTAGGTTAGAATAGGATGGAGTTTAATTGAAGTTCTAATAGCTTTGTGTCAATAAACAACTTTCTGGCATTATTGGGCGTACTCAGAGTCTCACCTTGATCGGAACTAACTCAAGTCAAGAAAAGGAACGGAAGAATGGAGCGTAACCCGATCCGTCTCGAGTCAGAGTCATCTCGTTCCTGTAATAGGATGGATCATGGATCATGGATCCAGCGAATGAAATAAAATATGAGTTTTCTAATAAAATCCCAAGATTCCTCTACCTCAGCTGAATAGGTAAATAAAACTGGATGGGGAATTAATGTGTTCGAATCGGAAATAAAATCACTCCAAATCACTTCCCATCCCTATTTTCATTCAAATCCATATGACCAAAATATATTGCCTGTGAGATTCAAATTTTTTTAAATCCCTGGCGTGCATTCAACCGAACCTGAAACGATACATGGCATGTGGATTCGAAGTAGTTAACTTTCCCAACTTTCCCATTTCCTGGCTTCTACTACTGAAGCTTGGAGCCAAGAAGAGAATGTATGTGGAGGAGGCTGGAGGAGTTTTTGGAATCGAATTGACATCAAATGCATTTCCCAAACTTGGAGATTGTTTTCTTCGATAGTTACCATTCATCATTTCACAGAAAATGGAATCATATCCCATTATCACCCATAACAATATATTTCCTGGAGTTAATGTCGGAAAAAGAGAGCCCAACTGGAGCCAGTTTGAGGGGAAGTAATACAGACCGAAAGTACAAAGCCCCGAGTAATAACCCGTCCCTTTCTATTAAAGTACAGACAGACAAGGACTCCATAAAGGCCTCACATCAGATCACATATATTCTCTGCTCAACACTAGCATAATGCCAGCTTTCCAAAGAAAACGCTGGAATTTCACTATACTCATAAGGAGCCCGACAATGCCATAGACTAAGATACAACGACTCGCAGACAAATCGCTTTCACTTAGTCATTAAAACTATTTTGAATTTTTTTTTACACAATGATATTTAAATCTAGAAAAAAGTTGGAATTACGTAGGCTGCATTACTCATTAAATACCCACAATTTTAAAAAGAAACGGTGCTTGGGCACAGGAAACTCCAGAGACTTAGCAATGTTTCCTTAGTACTGCATTGAAACTATAGCAGATTAGAAAAGGCTCTAAATTTTTCAAATTTTTACGCTGATTAAAC
This sequence comes from Ceratophysella granulata, assembly GCA_034694905.1. NCBI lineage: Eukaryota > Metazoa > Arthropoda > Collembola > Poduromorpha > Hypogastruridae > Ceratophysella > Ceratophysella granulata. The sequence goes on from JAQFYU010001619.1 coordinate 1,355, forward strand.
GTAATTTTTCGAGATTTCTCAAAAAACAACTTTCGAAAATATTGCTCTACGTTGGCAGTTAAGAAATTTCTTCACAATAGCGATATTATACAAATTAAATACTTAACACAGGATCAGGATACACTATCAATATTCGCAAATTATTCCCTGTTTCGCCAAATACTCTTCCATCCCAAATGTTAAAGTAAAGCGTATTTTTGCTATATATCTTCACAAATCTCCGAAAAAGCCTTTTACCAGTTGCTCAGGTCTGAAAAATTTGTCAAACCTTCTAAAATCGGTCGTGTTTCCAACGATACATAATTACATGTTCACTTTGCTTGTTTAGACTGCAGATTATTTTAAAATTAGGTGACAGGAAATCGCACTCACTCTGAACTGTTAAGATTTAACAGAGACATTGTGCAATGTACAATGTACTTATACATGCAAATCATATTTTTTGTTTCAAATTCACAACCATTTCGAAGGAATCCGCTAAATTCTGCCAATTGCAACAGAAAATTTGCGAGTTTAGCCGCGGACGGCTTAAAGCTCTGTCGTATGATTCGGTTTAAAATTGGCGCCATGCTCTAGCCGTAAAAGGCAGACCACAAGCCCATCTCTTCCATGAGTTCAAATGTAGCCTAGCATTGGTCCAGCATCCAATCCACCCAAGCCCACTGACAAGGGTTGGAGAAAGGCTGAGCGAGGTGTGATGAGTCCGGAACTCCCCTTCCGAGCACTTTGGTAAAAGTTGGTTGAAAGAAACAAATGGTTGGAATTATAACTGGATAATAATAATGAATAATATATAAAGTGGCGTAATGGAGCCGAGACACCTCCAAGTAGTAGTGGTGTAGTTCATGTGGACGGGATGAGCGGCAGGAGGAACTGCACCTGGGTTCCCCTTCTGCCAGCCCAAGTCGCCAAGCCGTCTTTCTCCGTCCCAACTTTCTTTTGTCACATGTGGAAGGAGATATTAGGAGGATGACAGGGTGGAGCTGGGATCCGAGTGACGAAGTCCCATCTTCCCCTCAGTCTGCCACAGGAAAAAAGAAAGAATAAATCACCGTCATCAGACAAGGGTTTGACATTCCGCTGTCATTTTCAATATCGCTCCAGTCTCTATCACTCACTATGTCAAACTCACTCGGAGCCAGAGGACAGATTAACTTTCCATCAACTACGGAGACCCTCCACAAGACCACACTCCAAATACTTCAACTTAGTCCCTTTTCTTCTTTTATTCCTATTGTGTCACACTCTGCAACAATCCAGCTTCTCAGCTATGTTTATTTCTTCCACTCAGTGCTCATAGCTTCTCAATCTGCAATGTGTACCACCGTGTGAAAGGCAATACGTCATGTCAAATCTTCGAACAGGAAATATAAATATAAAGAACAGTGAAAGTCCGCCAGGGGACTATTCGTACTTTAAAATTTTCAATCTAGAAACTTGTATTTCCTTAATTATTCTAAACAAATCGGACTTTCAATGCTTTGTGCAATGCAACTTAGGAATACAAAGTAGATACGGTAGTTGTCCGCAATTCTGTAGAAACTTGCAACCCGAAGAACCGAACTGAACACCTTATAGCTATGTTTTATTGAAAATATAGCAGACTAGTTGCTACAAGTAGGTCACAAAGAAGTTGTTAATTTGCGCAATTAATCAGAGTTTACATTCGGTGCAGTGGTGTACGAGTATTGTACCTTAGCATTTCTTTCACACATCAACCTAAGTTTTTGATACACGTGAATATCAAGTTGAAGAATCTATTTAAAAAAAACCGTTTACCATTGTGTGTATGTATTACCAATTACCACGTTTGCTACTATCGGAGGTGATGAACATCGTTAACATTTTTAATACTTGGAATTCAGAATTAAAATATATTGAATTGTGTAGGATAATGTTGCTAAGGTAATTGGTCACCGAGAACTGTGTTGACAAAAGTTGTTGTATGAGAGGTAGAACACAGAGCACTAAGAGTATACACACTACAGCATCTAGAAAATATATAATAGGATAAAAGAAGCCTATTTTTCTGGATTTTTCAGATTTTAGAAACTGACGAAAGACCCTTTCTAAATTTGTTTAAAATAAATTTAAAAAATTTTACCATAGGATGGCATAATAAAATATTTAATGCAACAGCCAAGATTTATTGACATTTGTTTTAATCCCGGGATTTTCCTGTTTATCAAGGCTCCTTTGTCAACAGCGACAAATTGTTACAACTGGTATTACGTTGTCCTAAATTTTCAATTATTTGCTATTGACCGTTGACCGGACTATTTCTACATGTCATCAGCATATGCTATGCTAATTAGTGCAATATTTTCTTATCAATATCTTCAACATTTAATATATATCGTATTCAATATCTCGAGACATACATCTTCAAAAATCTGAAAAATTTAGAAACTTCTTTAATTGAATATATTTAATTAAAAAAAGTTACCTACTTTCTCGAGTGTTGGATACCGACTGTATTATTTGTTAAACGGAGGAGAATTACTGTATCCACCTTTACGCTATGCAAAAATGCATAAGGTGAAAGTAGGAGAAAGTTGGCTAACACAATAAACAATATTGAAATTCCGCCGTTAATCTCGCCTAATATTTATTGTAACACTTTGCTGTGCCGGCATTGGCTCGGGCATGGTTAACTTAAACGCCATGTGCTAAGCAAAATTGGATTAAAATTCTTTGGAAAAGCTCAAAATACTTCGCCCGCAATGAATTATGGTAATTTTGAGTAGACTAGACGGAAATTAATTAGTTAATTCATAGTATTCTAAATATGAGAGGTCTGGGTAGTGAGTAGCGAGAATTTGAAATTAGTAAATATTAAAGAAATTTGTGAGCAAAGCTGAATAATGTTTGAGTAGTTACTTAATTATACCAAAAGTTTGGATTGTGGCTGAGAGTGAATACTTGGATTTAGGCAATCCTTGAATAAGCTAGTGTGTAGCGTATAAATATATTCCAAGCCAAGTCCTGGTCCCAACTTGGAAAATCTCTGGGGCTGGATCCCATCAAGTGAGGCTTTTCCACTGTCGTGCATCTTATATACCGTCGTATTTTATTCATCAAACTCTCGTCTCTCCTGATTCAAAAATTCCACCCGTGCCTTTACAATTTATTTTTATTGCTCGCTTTTATGCAAACTTGTTTCATACTTTGACTCTAGCCGAGACCGAGACTCCGGCTTCTATTTTTGTGTATGGCGAAGAAAGGAGTCCATTTAAATTGAAGTTGAAAACAGAAGTTATCTTTATAGGAGTGAAAGTGTTGATCCGTTCACTCCAGCCAGAGTCTCTTGGCCGAGAAAGGATAAGACCACTTGCTACACGAGCTTATCACTCAAAACGGCTTCTCCGCTTCCAGACTACTCCAGTATAACTGGCAACATATGCACTCTGATCGAGCGGAGAAAAGCTCTTGGTCTCGGCTATCATATCTGAGGAAATAGGTTCTAGAACTGAGTAGATATGAAAGAAATGTTCTTGAATAGAATATTTTCAAGACAAGACCTTTTTAGATTGAGTAGTCTGGTTCCGTTCATATCCGCCAAGCTAAAAGTACTCCGTCTCATGGAACGGAGCATGTCTCATGTCTGTCTGGTTGTGTCAAGCCAACTCAATGCTAGTTGCCTTTATAATAAGTTTATTCATAATTCCACATGAAATTCCATTAGATTAAATTATTTTGGCTTTATTTTTAGATTCTTTGTATTCATACATGGTGATGCATCACTTCTGCTCATTCCGCGTTCCACGATATGAAGATAGAACGCATCAGCTGCGAATTCTAACTGGTCCAAATCCAAGGACATTAGCCTATAGAATGATGGGTTGCTGTGTTTCTGTGTGTCCATCACACAATAACTGTGTCAACATCCTGACGAATGACCATTATTGTCCTGGCAACATAGTTCTACACCATCATCACCCTATATAATGCGAGTTGCTGTGTATCTGTGTGTCTATCACACAACAACTTTATCAAAATTCAGTTCAGACCAATGACCGCTATTGTCCTAGTAACATAGGTCTACACAATCACCCTATATTGGAATGAGTTGCTATGTTTATGTTTATACAATGTTGCGCAACTTTTTCAACACGGGTCTCAAGTTCCAACAGATACTATATTCAAATGTGAAGGCAGGTAGTAAAGACTATTAAACTTTTAAATTGATTCAACACACAGGTCAGTGCCATGCACTGATTCAAGGGCTGCTAGTCGTAAATATTGTTATCAGTGTGTATGTTAAATTAAACCAATATGTAGCAGCCGTCCAATTATCCCCGCACAATTTGTCTCCGAGCGATTGCACCAGGGCAATTATCCGAACAGTTATCGCCAACCAATTGTCGCATAAGCCTACATGAAGTGAACATCACTGGTAGTGGCGGCAAGACTAAATCGCTTCCGCTGGCGCCGCATCTTGATATGCTTAAATAAACCCCTAAATTTAATCAATCACGGTAATGTCAGATAAAAATCATCAATAAAGCCTGCAATAGAATTTTGGCGTAATTCTGCAGTTTACAGAGCAAAACTAAATCTAATGAATGAGATTGGCAGCGAGAACAACGGTTCCTGTGTGCAAAGAATGGCCTTGCCACCTAATTTAAGTGAGAATGAATATGAATGTGTTTGGGTTGTAGTAGGACCGGGAATGATTGATTAGGACCAGGTTAAAGACACCACAGATCAAGTGGTTCAACTGATGAACTCATTAGGGAAGAAAAGTGGACTGTTGTGGCGTGAATTTTGCCACGTTAGTGTCTGGTCGAAACGAGAGTGCTCCAGGTTTCCGCTGCCATATATCAGGGTTTATTAGGCAGGTATGGACGCCATAAATAATACGGGCTGTTAGACTGTCTGATCAATTTACACTTGGTTTATTACTGCCAAGTAGGCTCTCTTCTGCCCGTCTACCCGCTCCATGCTCCCTGCCTACACGGGAAGGAACTTTGTAGTATGTACACTGCGGAAAGACCATGGGAAACAAAGCTCCTTTAATCATTCCTCTGCCCACAATCAATAGGAACCTCTTCCTCCACAATGCCCAGTTCATGGGAAGGATAAAAAAGTGTCTATGGACTCGGGAAATCATGTTCTTTTATATTAACATTGTTTAATTTACCACGGAAGAGTTGTGCATAACGAATCAGAGGAAAACGTCTGCTTGGCGCTTCAACAGACCTGTGATATTTACGTACGCGTATCTATGCATATTCCGTACAAGGGAATTGGTTCGATGCGATAAAGAATGGGTAATTAATTTCAGTGAAAAATTGTATAATGCTTCTTTCCTTTGAGATTGTCTTCTTATGGGAAAGCCTATCAATAATTTCTTTCCTCCAGATGTAACGTATACATTACAAATTACGACTAAGCACTTCGGAAAGAACCCTCAATTTAGGTTCTATGTTAACGCTTATTGCTCATTTGTGTAATAGACTTAAACAATTGTGTATTGCATTCTCTCTGTATTTTCTTATTTTAGTCACAATTCAGAAAGCTTGTGGTGTTGCTAAATTGTAGATCGCGGTGAAAATTTATGAAATCCAACATTATGTTTTCTAGAAGCTGTGTGTAGTCTATATTCTACCTATCTGTCTGTCACGCAACAACTTTTGTCAACACGACTGCCAGTGGCCAATTTCCTGGCAACGTATTCCTATACAACTCAATTGATCCTAATTCTGGATTCCGAATATTATTTAAAATGTAGCCGATGCTCATCTCTGTTACAAATACAGTGGCTCGACTGTCATGACAACGTAATGCAGTGCTAAAATGAGCTATTGAAATTAATATTTTCAAATTGATATTATAACTGGCATCAATACATAGTGATGGGGTGTAAAATACATACTGCACAGCACTACCGATTGTAGCCCTGATAATTAAGCATTCTGGTAAATTCAAAACAGGTACTGATCAGTGATATTATCACAAACAAATGAGTCAGCTAGTACGGAATCCACATGATGCTTAGAGCGATGTACACTTGTATCAGGTATTAGGGATTTAATTGGGGAAAGCTGTGATGGGATTTAATCAAAGTGGGATAAACCAGTTAGAAAAGCGACAATACTGTTAAATACCATTAAATCCCACTGTGATGTGATGGGACTTAATTTAGAAACGTGGAGCGCAGTGTAGTAGCGTAGGACGCAATCCCCTAAGCCACGCCCAAATATCAGCTCATTCTAACCTAACATGCGTTATACGCGTGTTGAAGATGCTTAACATTCAATATTTCCTCATGTTAAATGTTAAAGTACAAATTTATGACACCAATCTGTCAGGAGAGCGTTAACCTGTTTTCTCTATCTGCTCTATCAGTTAGCATAACCAAGTGGAAACGCCATAAAAACGCTTAGGCATTTATTTAATCAATTACAGTTAACTAGGGGTTGAGTTAATTGGAGCTCCTGACTAAATTCACAATTAAGGACTTAAAACCACGTAGTTGAGTCGAGTTCACTTCCTGAGTCCATAACAAGGAGAGGATGTGATGATTTATTGGTACGGAAGCAGAACGGTAACATAGACCTCTTGAGGCAACAAATTCGGATAGTGTTGAGAGTCTTATTGTATTATGGGAAAAGTGGATCTGTTGGGATGAAGACGATGGAAGCCGAGAGAAACAGAAAAAAAGAGCTTAGACTTAAGGGTTTGACTGAAAGGAGTGCTGATAAAATTGAAAAGTAAATTAAAGCACATTGCTCGTGCATTTTTTCGAATCCGTGGACAAATAGTGGCCGGGAGCAGTATTGATGTGTTTGTGTAGCAGCAGTCGTCTCATCACTCGAGCTTTTGCTACTCCTCCAGTCTTTTCTCTGAAAAAGCCTGAATAAAAAAAAACAGAAAAATCGTCTCCTTTAATGCTAATGCTCTTTTTTGGGTCTAATATTGTTCTTTTCCATCCATATTATTATTCTCAAGTCCGGAGTTCAATGGGAAGCTCGGCTCATAAATTCCTTTGAGCTGGGGGACGACGGGGAAAGAAATGGGAGGTAAATTAATTGATGGGAAAAAGGTGCCGTAATTAATAAATCATCTTTACTCAACGTCATCAAACTTTTTGTGCTCTCACTTCGTCTTCTTCCCAAATCCTTTGTTGGTTGTTTTGATTTGATTGTTATTGTCTTCCCGAGTACACAATGAGGATGAGGGTTTGTTCAGGCCTTCTATTTTTTTCTAATTTCAGTTTTGAAATCTCTGAACCAATTCTGAACCGTCGTCCACAAAGAAAAGAACCAAGAAGGCGTCGGCACTCATCCAACTCAACACTCTGTGTGTTCGTCATCATCAGAGTCAAGGCTGGGATTTGAAGGTTTTCTTCATTTTTTAAAACTTTAATTACATTTGCTTCATCCCTTACGTTCATTGATTTTTCTGTTTTCAAGGTTTATTGTGGATATCAAAACCTAAAATTGATCCGAAGATTTGAGTCTGATAACACAAAACTCGTGTAACATGAATTTTAATAGTTCTTTACGACATAGAATCTGATTCTGATCCATTTGAATATTCCACCAATTCTCCGTATTACGTGTGATTATTTGAATTTGCATCAAACTTCAATCCAAAACAAAGAGAACCGTCAAATTATGGCAAGTTTTGCTTATTTTCGATAAAGAAATGGTATTGATAGAAACCACGGTCAACGCCTCAAGTTCCCATTCAAATAGCGTTTTGGCCATTTTAATGACATTTTAGGTCTCAAAAATTGAATTTAACTGGAACCTAGAAGTCTTAGCCTCAAAATTAATATTCAGTTCTTTAGTCTTTTCTTCCGCTCAATGTCCACACAATTAAATTTACTCTCACTCGCCTAATGTGACGTGTAGAAATACATAGAAAGGGAGGCGCCCGGTACAGAAGGAGAACTACTTACTGGTGATGATCCTGTGCCATCAGACTTGGGACACGACGAGCATGCTCAAGAACAGAACTCAGAACTCACTGACTGACCATTATTTCACTTCAATTGGAATCGGTCAACGTCAAAGCGGAACGGAGAGAATTCCAGAACAGGGAAGTTGGAAACGTGGTTGGAGGGAGGGACTTAAGGGGCACTACTCATAGGCTCAGGTAGAGCCGATGCTCGAGCTGTAATTTCATATTTTCTAATTAAGGCTCCTTGATGATTATCAGTTATTTTAATTTCATTCATCCGAAGATGAAAGGAAGGGAGAGGATGTCGGGACTCTTTCTTCTATGTTCACCAGCCCACATGGGCATACCGGCCAGCCCTTCATCTTTCTCCGATTAATATGAACCAATACCAATATGAACGGATAGTTCAAATCTCCACCAACCTCGTATATTTATACAAGGCAGCTCAGGTCAAATTGACCGTTTAGTTCTATGATCAGTACTAAATAGGGATTTCTGGATTGTCAGAAATTGGGTGTCGCCTTTATGTAGAAAAATAGTAAAGTGATATAATTGAGTGTACAAATTAAATAGAACTAAAATCCGTTATAGATTGAGAAAGATATCCTAAATTATGCCATTTTGTCAAAATATCTCTGAATCAGCTTCCGCTCGCTTGTACTACTTGAACATGTTGTTTTTCAGCGTTGTAGAATATTTTGTTTTGGTTACACAAAAAGCTACTTACTTCGACTAATTAAAACTGGAGAAACATATCTGTGTAGCAGTAAATATTCTGTTTTTGTACCAAATTCGATTACTTACTTAATTACTTGATTTTCTTCAAAAACGTAGAAGGTGATTAATTTAGATTAAGTTAGATTAGTTACTCTGAACCAATTTTTAGAAACCTTTTTGAAGAATTATGAATTTCGAAATACTGATAAAGTCAACATTTTTACTGTTGTTATTTATAATCCATTCATAATTAAATTAAACACTCAAAATAAAAAACAAGAAATTTCTTTAAATTAAATTAAATTAAATTAAATTAAAGAACAATTTCTTTAATTTAAAAACGACAGTTTGAGCAGTAGCAGCAAAGTTTAGGCTACGTGCTACGTAGTACACATCGGGAAAGCCCAGCCTTGATTGGCGGTGGTATTAAAATATTTAAAATTTGCATTTTTATCCAAAAAAGTACATTTAATCAATTAATGTTGCAATGAGAGAAATATTAAGAAATACCAGCGGTGGCTCCACTGTTTCGGGACAACAGGCCCGAACCCGCATTACAAGTTTGAGTTATTGTCTACAAATGGGATAAGGGTAAACAACATCTCCACTTTTCACTAAACGAATTTGCTTATGGAACGAAACATATACTTTTTGCAAAAATTGACTCAGCCCTCCCCTCCCCCAATTACTCACTCATCCGTGCAATTCCATTCCAACGTATTACCTTCAATTTCTGCTCAAAAACATCCAAACTCAATTCTGAATAGAGATCAGCACTAGCCAGGGTCTCCCACACACAGAACCAGACCAATGCCCATGAAGAGTGGAAAGGGAAATGGAAAGATGATAATCATACGGATTGTACTTTTAATTTGGGAAATGAGAGGGTAGAACCCAGTTACACCATTCAAAAACCCCTTCTTTTGTTTTTTTACTCCATCATCTCAACGGACTCTGAGTAAGAAACTAAGGAGACCCTCTTGGTCCTCCATCTAAGTCCTCGTAATGCGGTAATAATAGGTTTTATAAAGGTTCTTTTGGGTAAAGACCACGGGTCAGAGAGGTGAAAGTTAGTATTACTATTATGAAGTGGAAGGGCTGGAACGAAGAAGATTAAATTATATTTCATGATGTTGAAGATCAGGGTACGTCCCAGACTGGAAGTTGACATGACAGTTGAAGACATTTTGATCGGTTGGGAGGGCTGAGATGTTGGGAGAGGAATCTGAGTCCTGGACTTCAATCCCAGTCTCATTTTGTCAATATTAATAATTATTGATCATGTATTGAAGTAATAACAAAGGAGACGGGCTCATGCCGACAAAAGAAAGGAAACCCTACTGAGCTAATCGTTGGAGAAAAACAAAAAAGAAAAAAAAACGTATATCCGAAGATGGAATCTTCTTTCCCTCAAGGCCAACTAATAATCTTGTATAGTATTTCTCAAACACAACATTTTTACAAATCCTTGTGCTCCAAAAAACTGTAACTTGTTCACATCTCTTCTCGGAGCGTACTCGGGATGAACCTAGACCCCTTTCTTAACTTAGCGCATTTTCTCATGTAAATCAGTGCCAATCCTGACATTTTGAGCTTATTTTTCGAATTTTTTGTAGATTATAAAAAATTGTCCAATTTTCAGGTTCAAGTTGTAAAGGAGCGACGTATTTCTTCACCCAATGAAATTGACGTAACCTTCCACTTTGTTAGAATTAAAGCAACACAAAAATTGACAGCCTTTTGACAAACTTTTTGCGTATTTTTCGAATTTGAAAAAATAGTCCAATTTTCAGCTTCAAATTATCAAAGAATCGCGTATTTCCTACAATTCAAATGGTTTAACTTATAATTTTGGTAAAATTAAAACGATAAACTTTTACCAAATCTTGTAAATACGGACTTTTAATATTTAGTTTAGAGTCAAAGTGTATTGTGCATTGTGCATGACATTGCATGAGCAGATTTTAATCCGCTGGATGAGGCCAATGGTTTTTTCCATGGCATAGCGGAAGATGTTTCATTTGACATCTGAAATTGCAACTTTTTTAAAATTTAAAGCACATGTAGAAGGAAATTATAAGAAATCTTAAAAATTGAGAATGTTTTCAATACTCGATGAAATTACAATATAAATTAATCGAAACCGACTTGTGTTTTTTTTTTCAATCAATAGCCATTTAACACTGGATTGTATTGGCTGCTGTTGATCTCGTTGAGCGGGTTCAACTTGCCTTGTGCACATGCACGGCGGAAATTTCAAATATACATAGCTTCTTAACCAAAATCTAACATACCAATATATAGCAGTAGTGGTACTCCACATGCCTCATTTTGTGTTTCCAATACCAGCTTTCATTAAGTTCAAATTGAGTTTGTTCATTTTTTTTATTTCTATTTAATTTGAAAGCCCCTACCCGAAAAGTGGATCCGCTCCACGTCTTGAATCGTTTGGAGTCGTCCATACAGTCTGGATTATCTGTAACTACCATTGTATTTATTGGTACGACGATGGAAAAGACCTCCTCGAATCCTTACGCTTCATTTCTCACACTCTATTTTTTTCCCCTCCTTTTGTTCCCCAACAAATTGCCAATCAAATCCATTACACTTTGATTTCATTTTTACTCCTTTTCATCGACCAAGAAAACAAATTGTCTTTCTGGACTTGACCTCTCTCCAATTCCTCTACCTCCCCTTCCCTCCCATTGTTGTGGGCTACAGGTATGAGAATCCTAATCCAATTTCCACATTTTGAAGTTGAGACAGACGTTTGGCTCATCTTCCCAATCTTCTTCTCACTCGGCCCATTAGAACGTCTTTCAGAGAGGAAGAGACCTGCCTCTCCAGCCCGTCTCTTTTAAACAATTATTTAATTATTCCAACTGCACGAAACTAGAGCTCTTGTGTGGACTGGAAGTCACGAAGAAAAAGAGTTCCAAATGCTGGGTTTTGACTGGAGCTTATTAGATTATGGGTGTGGTGCCTTTTCGGCTGTTTACATACAAGTCACATCTGAGTGCACTTCTGTCCCACTCAAATTTATTGTTTTCATCTTGTGGAGAGACCATTGTAGTTTGTAGTTTGGAGGAGGAGAACCTAATGCAGTTAGGTGGAATGAATCAGGATTTCTACGGTGTGCCTTTCGGCTCAGCAGGGACATTTTGAGGGCTATTGCTGACATGATGGGGCTTTGGGAAGACTCCGTGTCGGTGCGTGGAGGCCGAGAGAAGAAAGGAGTCTATGGAAACCCGGAGTTCTATAGACATTTGATATGGAAATGATAGTCTATGGAAAGAATAGTTGGTTTCGTCTGATGTGTTGGGAAAAACGGAGATAGACACTCAGCATGCCGTCGGAGTTCTCAGCGTGAATTTGTGTCATTGAGAGAAAATCGAGCGGAGGAGCGCAAACCCTTTTCGAGGATTGGCTTTCCGTCTTTCCAGACGGGGGGAAGGGCTATACGGACACAAACACTCTGCCTTGGGATTCTTCCACTCGTCCCACTCAAACTTCGTCTTCAGCACTTCCAGATAACTTGACTAGGACTTCCGATGGGTCGGTGACTCGGGTCTGAGCCCAATCATAATAATCTCGAGTGGAGTTTTCAAAAAATCGCTCTACTAGTAAGATATGACCACAATGTTCAGCTGTGATCGAATTGAATCCTGGTGCGACATCTCTGTGCTGTCTCAATTTTTACGCATCACAACAAGTTCGACTGCTGACTAATTTGGGTCAAGTTTCGGAGATTTTAATGAGTTAATACTAGTCCCATCTGAAATACATCCCAATTCCACCTAAAAATGTGCGTAAACAATCATATAACTGACTTTCATCATTTAGTCAAGTTAGGTTAAGGTAAACTTTCTAGGGGGACTTTTGTAAATTATGCGGCAAGTTAGGCTTGTTTATGTAGGGCTAGGTTAAGCTTGGCCCAGCGGGCATGTCTACAAAAAATTACAACCTATGAGCTGTGTAAGAGGGAGCGTCTCAGATGTAAAAATCTCAGATGTCAAAGCTGTAAAAATTTTGCCGTATTTGTAGTAAAATCTGTATTGGAAATTGAAAAATTTCTTAGTTAATGCGTTTTATGGTGAACTTCGATATATTTAGTCTTAATTATTTTGAATTTTAAATGTATATAATGCATAACCAATTTGAACGGGTTTGGCATATGAGATTTTGAGTACGAACGAACGGACATAAATGCATTAGTGGT
>JAQFYU010001620.1:0-14200 GCA_034694905.1 Ceratophysella granulata
TATGTATAATTACAGCCAAAGTGAAACCAAATGGAATTGGACCAAGATCTTCGAGCGTTGGACCACCCAGTTCCAGAAGTCCACCGCCTCAACGAAAGAGTAAATTCTCATCCTTTGGTCGACTGTTCAAACCCTGGAAATGGAAGAGGAAGAAGAAGTCGGATAAATTCGAGGCTGCTTCCAGATGTAAGTGAAGTTACCATCAAATAAGTAACAAATAATGAGGCAAAAGCTTGACTTCTGTGCTCACAAGATTTAATGACATGATACAAGATTCTCATCTACGACCTACTTGTCCATGTACATGTACATCTAGAGACGATAGGCGTGAGGCATAAGCCTAAATGCGAATATCATGATCATTCGAGTTGATGTAGATGCGACTGTTTATTGTACTACGGAACATGATGGAACTGAAATTTCGAATGAGTGTATGAGAATTAGGTTCAAATTTCAAATCTGTATTCAATGTTCCAGACATATTTTTTGCAAACGACAACACAGCTCACTGAATTTTAAATTTTACTAGAATACAGGGTTGACCTGAGATTTATCCGCCATTTTGATAAATGCTGTGGCTTAAACCAAAAATCCGACCACATTGTAGTCGAGTTTCATTTGGACTTCTGCCCGAAGAAAGTTGCAAATTTTTAGAAATTTTGCAATTGATTATATACTATTTGAAATTGAAAGAAATTTGTGTTCCATCTACCGCTGTTGTTGCTCGGTCCACCGATCACTTCAACGTAATTCTAATTTTGGCATTTTTGAATTTTAAAAAGGACATTAAGCCGCATATAAAAACAGCAATGCGAAATTATTGCGAATCGGTTGCATTTCCGAAAAAATGTGTATTGATCTCAACTATTTAGTTTGGCTATCAGAATTTCTAAATTGTGGACAATTCTCACGCCCACCCTGTATATTCCATTTCTGGGTGAAAGCATCTGATATCTGATTCTATTTGATATTGCTAGTGCTTGACTAAGCACATGTAATGTGAATATCTAAAATCAGTGATGTATGCATGCCAGACATCAGATCAGAATTTTTGTGAGGATCCCAAATTCCATCTTCTTCCGAATACGAGATGCACAAATGCACATGCACGGAATCTTCATCTGAAATAGAATTCCAATGTCCATGATTTGCTCCATCACGAACATTGCACGCGTGTCTTGTGTTTCATGACTTTCACCAACATAACCAAAATTGGGAATTGGATGATCAGGTGACGGTAGACTCCGACCGACCACGTTCTAATTTTTGGATTTTGGCTCATGTATCCTCTAAACCTAGAAACTCCAACCTACTTAAGTCGTAGTTTACATCATGCATATTAAATAGGGCTTGTCTAGAGTAAAAATAGCCAATGTGCAGTTTAGCAATAAATATGACGACGACGACGCTGAACAATACGTTACTGCATAATGAGGAACACGACTACCTACTCACCCACTTATTCCGCATCGTGTAACAGGAGCCGCCAGTTTGAAGACTATGGACCCATTATCCGAACGGAATTTTGGAATGAACTCAAATATATTTATTGAGCGGATCCGCATGGCTATAAACTCTGTGGAAAGTGCTTACCTTCAACTCTGTGGAATTACTGCATGAAGCTGAACGTGCTGGATTGTGTTTGAAGGCTATTGTATTTTTGTATTGTAGTGTAGCATTGTAATCAAACGTGCTTTTCCTGTAGGCGACACACTACTCAGTTGCATACAGGATTTTATGACTTATGTCTCTGACTTGACTGACTGCTTGACAATGATGGAGTAGCTCTTCTGTAGAGACATGAGGATGATGATGATGAGCCACGTGAGTTGCCTGGGGTAGATTCGGGCATGGCAGTGCTAAATGCTAAATACAAAGTAAGAGTTAATAATGACTGTGTCAATATTTGAAAACATTCCAGCCTGTCATAAACTTACGTGATGTGATGGCATTTCACATTTCAAACTCAGGAAACCATGTTCTCGAATTCCTGACACAGCTTAATTTGGAATTCGGGATTCTGACGAGTCTAATTGAATTGGGCTCGGGCTGGGTTTGTGCAGATCCCTATGGAAAGCGTAGGCTAAAAATCGCATCGGCAAACTCCGTTGACAAACAAAAGCTGTTCTAATGAAATTTTTTGATTGGGATTTTGATTTTTTGAAGGGAAAGATGGTCATCATTAATTTTCGTTAGAAATTAATTTAAGGCTTAATGCTGCGCTGTAGAACTATTTACACGCTACTTTCATTTTTCGTTGATAGGCGGCGGCACGAAAATTGAGTTTCTGCATTCGTGTCCTACTTGCCAAATATGTTTTTCCATTCGACAGGGTTGCTGTGCGTTGTATGCCACACTATATTTGAATGAAATTGAAATCTAAAAAGAAATCGGCAAAGCTAAGAAATATTTCCAGCATTAGTTCACCGCACCGCTAACTATCTCCGCGTATTCTTTTCTTAACCTGTCAACCAACAATACCACCCATGTTGCTTCAAAGGCTGTGATTTTGTGATTCTATAAGTACAATTTGGAAAAGTCTCCCGGTAGCTTCAATAAAATGAAATGAAATCATTTGGCGATGAAAAAAATATATTCCGCGGTGAAAATTAGTGATTTTGCGGTGAAAGTACGCTATGTTTAACAACAATAATTATTGAAAATAGCAGCGAAATGGAGTTTTATTCCCGCTTGCCACATTTTATAGCATGAAAATGCATATGCGTATGTGTTATATTATAATATGTTGTAAATGGAATTTGATTTCCACTTCCCTTATTTGATAGCTCATGTTCATGCAAATGCTTCCGGGTTCCGGGTTATAATATGTGGCATGTGATGGATGGAATTTGAATTAATTTGCTGAAAAACGGATTTGCGATGAGGCTTTTATAAGTCAATAAAATAATGCGCAACAACCCTAATGCTCAGATTCGATACATGCAACATGCAATGCATGTTGAAGTAGATCTTGGGAATGTCGCGTGTCAACTTCTTTTAAATTTATTTTGCCTATTATTTATTTTGTTTCTATTTTTTGTTTCCTCCAGCCTTGGAACGAAGAATGTCGGTCAGGGCAAACCGAGAAGAACTAGTTCAGAAAGGAATCCTTCCTCCTGACACATCAAACATGTTGTCAACCATTCCTGATGTTCCGGGTTAGTTTTTCTTTTTTGCTTTAGCCTGTCATCTCATAACTTATACGGATTCTCTACCAATCCTATAAAAAACCTACCAAGGAAGCATTACGACGTAGTAATGTTGCTTTCCGGGAAAACGGACATTTCGCTCTTTCATTCATAATCTCCTTCAAACTCCCGTCCTCTGCAAATCTGAGCAGGACATGTATTGAATATTGAATGTACCTGCTAATGCTTCCTTTCCGCTCCTATATGTTACCAGCTTTCTCTTGACTTGACACTGATTTTCCCTATTCGGCTTACTGGACTTGAATACTGATTCCGTCTTGTCGTATGGAAAATAGAAAAAGGATTCTCAGAAGCTTGTAGCCTGGTGTGCACACTGGATTTGGTTTGCTTATTCTATTGTTTCGGGAATCAAAAAGGAGCGAGGAGTAATTCGTGAAGACCCAACCTACCTGTAGACCCCTTGGGAAGTTTGAATTTAGTTTTGGATAGGATATTACGTTTTATATGCGCCCAGTTGTTTCGCAGAACGTGTCGCATAGCATTTTTATACGTTGCATGATTAATTAGAAATTCAAACTCGTTTAATCGTCAAATCCATCATTCAATATTCAGTATTCACATCTAAAATGGTAATCGAATCAATCAACCCTTAACTGTGAGATTATGTGTACTTTTTGGTGCCATTAATTTTTAGATAAGGTAAGG
This sequence comes from Ceratophysella granulata, assembly GCA_034694905.1. NCBI lineage: Eukaryota > Metazoa > Arthropoda > Collembola > Poduromorpha > Hypogastruridae > Ceratophysella > Ceratophysella granulata. Next base: position 3,855 of record JAQFYU010001620.1, read on the forward strand.
TGGGGTAAGGACGAACGATATTTTGAATTTAGACAGTTGCACCTTCAACGCCTGTTGGCGGTAAAGCAAAGCCAGAATCGCACTTACCCCACCTTACCTTACGTGAAGAAATTAAAGATATGCGAGGTTATCTGTTCATAATTTTAATTTAATTAAACTAGCATACTTACTTACTAATTAAAAACTATTTCTCCACTTAAACCTTGAATAGGAGTTAGACTCACCACGGAATTGAATTTCGAGTTTCAGTCACACTCCCCAGTAGCCGATTAGCGAAACATTTTTGCCCGCCCGCGTATGTTTACCCCAATGGACCCGGTGCGACATGGGAATTGTATGGTTGTGGCTAAGCAGCTGTTTATACAGTGTTGCGTCTTCTTTAAGGCTGTCTGAAATTGATTTTACAGGCTAATTCGGATCATTCCCTGGTTTGGTTTTAATTCCCTAGACTAAGCGGTGCACGTAATTTGAATAATACAGTAGAACAGCTTGTTGCTCATTTATATGGCTTGGTTGAAGGTCGAAGTTGACGCAGAAATGGCAAATTGCTTAATTTGATGAACAACGAAGGGTTAAGACTTCGGGGTGAATTGTCCAGAGATGGGTAGCTGTTCAGATCTAACATGCTAGAAATGTGGAGTGGTACATGGGTACCTGACTCATTCTCTGTGAAATATGAATCTCTATCAGCACCTCATCCTGTTTAATTGTGACATTTGGAATGAGTAGACTTTAATTACTTTCTCTGGAGTGGCGAGTGCTCTGGTACTGGTAGCTCCAGTTTGATGAGAGGTCCTGTTTGTTGAAGCAGATGCTGTGACGTGGAATGGTGATGGGCCTCGAGGAGAGAACGGAATTGGATCCCCAATTCATTTAAACAATCAGAAAATGACGACTTTTGGGAACCATCATCAGAGTCAGGGTCATCGGAGCAACAACAGCGGGGACTACTCGGATTCCTCCACGCCTTCTCCGCCTAATCTCAAGAATGGCTTCCTCAACTCCGCCTCCACAGTCCCCACTTCCGTCTACCAATCCAATAGTAACAATGTGGTTCCTCAAAGTCATGCTAACCTAACTACCTTCACGTCTTCTACCACCACCACTTCAACTCCCAGCAATGGTAAACTTTTTTTTTGTATCCTGGCGATATTAATTTATTAGTTTTAGGTAATTTTAAATATGGCTTTGATAATTTTCTTCCCTTTGAAAAATTTCTACTGCCTGAAGCAAAAGATCCTAGCTTTTTTGTGAACTCGGGTTAAATCGAAAATAACCGTTACATGGAGCTTCAAATTTTTTCAGATTGTGTGGAACCGATTTTAGGTGATTCTTCGAATTTTGAATTGAATACGAGGAAATTTTCAATACGTTTACATTGAAGAATGACCCTAGCAACAATAGAAGTATGTAGACTTTAAAACTCTCGTCAAAAATCTGAAAAATCAAAAATTCAATTAAAAATTCCTGTGGAAAATCTGATAAATTTACCTTTTAATTCGAAAAAAAATCGACTAAAACAAATGAACGAAAAAATTAAACCTGCTTCTTTCGGTTAAAAAAAACTTGAGTTCATTGAGATCAGCTCATTGAATTTTTGATTTTTGATCACACTTTCAAAAAATAATAAATTACTCGAAAGAAAACTCAAATTTCCCGTTTAAAAACGCGTTTAGATTGGGCTGAACAACTGGTCAGTAAGCTCAAAATTCGATGATACGCTGCAACCTTGAACGAACTAACCTTTAAAAAAACCCAACTAAAATATAATTACAGACATGTTTTTGAAAATGTTGACGTAAATATGGTGTCAGGTAAGAATAAATTTCTAAGATTTTAACCTGTCGTCGTCGATCCTACCACTGCATAAGCAATTTCTGTCAAAAGTCAGAAGTATTCAATAACTTCAGAAGTATGAACTGAAAGTATGTATAAGAGAAATGAAGAGTACAAAATATAAGCTCATAGAATTACGAACTGAAGTTTGAGTTGAAGTTTTCCCTTGTGCCTAGTTTGGGTTTCCATTGATTGAATACTTCTTTCTGTCCGCAGTCCGCACACTATTTTGAGATGAAAGTCAGTTGAGTGAAAGTCACGTTGAGGTTCCTACTTTTGACTTTTCTCACTCACTTCTTGAAGTCAGCTCAAGTTTCACGCCAACACCCAACGCCAACGTGCCAAGGGTCTTATGTCAAACGTCAAACGGATTCAATGGGCCAAATCTCAAAAACAAGGTTTTTATAACTGGAAATATGAGATTTATACTTTCCCCACTGCTTTCACTTCTCATGTTTTCCACCTATTTTCACCATTAAGTTCAAAGGCTGAATTTCAATTGCAAAATAGGCGGGATTTACGTCATTCCCGTACATTATTCCTGTTTTACCGTTAAATTTAGCTGATGGTGGGTAGATGATTTGATTGAAATTCGAAACTTTCTCCGAGAAGATTCGACCAGCTTCCGCTTCCGTGTTGCTCGGTAATGCTCACCATGGGTATCGTCTCCTTGAGTGTCGAGTGGTGAAAGTAAAGTGAAAGTCCTATTTGTAGCCCAACACGTAGATAAGCCAGAAGTTTGTCTCCTCTTCTTCCCAAAATTCCCGAGAGACTTGAGCCACACTACCTTCGTTACTCGTCTACAATGTACAAGTCTCCAGTTTTGTTGTGTGTGCTTTCACTTCCGAGTTCTTGTCTGCTTTCTCCAAATAATACAAAGTATCCAGGGATTATGCGAGTCTCTCAAGAACCTTATCATCGTCTCCATTTGTTCCTAGCCTTAACTCAAGGAAATGTTTCTTTTTCCGCCTCATTACAGATGGTGGGAGTAGTGGAACGACGTACTATCGACCTACTGACAACCAGTTCTATGGAAATAACGGTGTTTCCAACAACAATGGTCAACCGCCTAGTAGTAGTGCCCATCATCATCCTTACCCTGTGATGGAACTACTGGAACCACCAATGTCTGTATCGGAAATTGGTCCGATTCCTCCACCGCCGATGTTCAGCTCACCCTCTCCGCTCCCACTCCAGCGAAGTTATCCTCCGTCAGGGATTTCGCATCGGGAACAGATGCAGCAACAGAGGGAGAGGGAACAGAGCCTCGCTGCGGCCATTGCCATGGTGGTACATAATGCAAGGAATGTTGATATGTATCAACTATCCCATGGTAAGCCGGAAATGGGTAGGTTATGTGTGGATACCTGTCTGTTTTAAGTCTCAACTATCATTATCAATGGTTTTGTTGGCCATTTTCGAAAATGTCCAGCGATTCTCGAAAAAGCTAAATATTTTTTGGCCATTTTCAAAAATGTCTAGCGATTCTTGAAAAAGCTAAGCTCTTTGTTGGCTATTTTCAAAAATGTCCAGCGATTCTCGAAAAAGCTAAGCTTTGAGGTATTTTTCGCACTGCAAAGCTATTTTGCAATATTTGTGTATTGATTGAAAATATGGTTTTCAAAAAACTCATATATCACTCTTCGCAAATCGGCTGCATTTATTTTAAGTGAAACCATTTGCAATTAGGCACGCGCTCGATATGTAAAATTAAAACAGAAGTTGTCCCAGAAGGCTGCGTTAATTTCCGCCTCAAAGAAATGGATATTTAGTGAGCAGGGCTAGAGTTGACTGTTTGATCCGGATATAATATATTTTGAAAACGAACTGTGAAAGCACAAAATTATAGAAGCAAAAATCGTTAAAAAACTGATCAAAAACTTAATAAATTGGCAATAAATTAAAAATTCGCTCAAATTGAAACCCTAATTTTGCGGACGACAGCCTCAATGGCTAAGGGCTTTGTGATTTTGGAATTTTCGAATTAGAGTTGCGAGTACTTTGTGTTTTTTCAAAAAATAAAAGACGCTGAAAACATCCGCTACAGCAACGATTAATAAAGAACTACACGATCGTCTTGTGCTATTCACGCATAAAGAGGCCGCTCCGTGCAAACGTTATTGGAAGTCTCAGTTTTAATTTGCAATTTCAAAATATTTCTTTTGTTCTATTTTTTATTACAATAATGGCATTTGCCAGCGTATTTTTAAAAGTTTCTTTTTCTAGAACCTTTGGTTTTTTGTTGAGTTTGTTTATGTGGTTTCCAGTTCGAGCTTCAATGAAGCATCCAGGCGAAACCTTAAATCCTTTACATTGAAATGCACTAATCCAACAATTTGTTTTGTTGTTTGTGACTTGACAGAAGAACTCGTTGACGGTTCGGACTCGGAAGATGAGGAAGTACTGGAAGCGAGTATGAATTATATGAAACTGGAAGTTGACACGAATAAAGTGGAAGAAGTACCCGCCAAAGAACCACGATTCAATGCTCAACCAGTAAAGTCCGCTTTAAAGAAGATGAGGAATGGTGGTGGTGGAGAGAGCAGTTCTGGCCCATCAACTCCAACACTCGAGAACAAATCACATACAGTCAAACATGAACAACATTCCAAGTAAGTCTCTATTCCGTACGACTTTCTGACTAGGAATTCAGGATTAAGTTTCTTGATACGTTGGGTGATGACCAAGCTTGGGCTTTGAGGCTAATATATTGATATATTTTTGTTTCTGCGGAAAAGGCGATCAACTCACGAGAAAGCTACGAACGTGAATCGAAATTTTGACAATTTGCTCGGTTTGAATCTAAAATAAAATTTCAAAGTGTGAATTTTGAAACTATGTCAATTTTCTTGAGTAATCTTTCAATTCAATTCTCAGCTTGTAACTTGTTGGAAGTTGGAATACTACGCGATATGAAGCCCGGAATTCATTTTTATTAAAAGCGTATTTCGTAAAAAAATTATTAAATAAATAAACTATTAAAATACAAGTTTTATATATAAACAATTGTTGCAGAGTAGATGACTAGCTACTAAAAATATTGCAATAAAAATAAAAATACTAAATTTTTACTTTTTCTAGATTTTAACGCCTAGATCGGAATAGATATAGATAACGCTTAAAACACGCTTATCGCCTAACTTTGAATTAGTAACGCCTAAATCTGAATAGATAGCGCCTAAAACCACTCGTTTGACGCCTAAGTCTGTATATAACGTTCATAAAACTCGTTTAATGCCTAAGTCTGAATAAAACGCGCCTAAGAACTCGATTTGCGCCTAAATCTGAATAAAATACAACACGTTTACCGCCTAAATATGAATGAAACGCTCCACAAATTCGATTATCGCCTAAATAAGTATCAATAAAACACGTGTAGCGCCTAGAAACTGGTGTAGCGCCTACATCTGAATAGATAAGGCACGTTTGGCGCCTAAAACACGCGTAACATCTAAATGTTGAAAAGATAAAACATATTTAGCGCATAAATGTGAATATATAGCAACGAAAACGACTAGATTCGAGCTTGAAAGCATAGTCATCCTACAAACAACTATCTAACGCCAACATTCAGCATTTCTATCCCCGCAAATAATAATATTGACCCATTTTATATCCTAAACCGGGAATATACTAAAACCTGAAATTCTGAGCTTGGTGATCATTGTATTTTGCCATGTACACGGACAATTGTGCATCCCATTCACGTTCAGCACCCAATCTTCATCATCATCTCCTGTTCATGTCACTCATATATCATTTGCTTATTGGTTTCCGAGATAAATGATGCGGTGAGCTCGTTTCCACCGTAATAACGCCAACCTTTTCTGTTTATTGGAAAAAGAACAAACTATGTATTCCCTGAGCTTTGCTTTCTATTACTTACTGTTTATTTTATTGTGTTTGGTTTGACATTCTCAATTTATTTTTTATGGTTGCTTGTTTTGAAACACAAGTAATAATCTGTATTCTGGTCGAAATGGCACACAGAACGGGACATGGTAAAAGTGTATTTGGGCAGAATTTGTCACTGTAGTTGATATTTGATATCATGACATGTTCAAGGTAAATACAATTATTTAAACAGAGCATGTTCATAGCCTAGTTTAGAATAATTTGCAAATGGCACAGCATGCGTGGTTTGGTTGAGGATTTGTTGGTATTATTGGTCACTCTGTAAATTTTTCTGATTTGATTTACTCTGTGAGTGTTGAGGAAAGAAAAGCTATTTGTATTTGTACACTCGTCTAGTCTAATCTGAATTTCTGTGTTGTCTCTTTTCCCTATTCTCTGTATTTGAAAAAAAAAACCTAAAGACGTCATCCGCTCCGGATAATCTTTGGGTAAATTACAAAAATTCCTTATTCGTACTAAAAATTGTAGTTACGTCTGGTATCAATTTCGTTGAATTAATTTAATATTTTACTGTCACGTGCAAATATTCATAGAATTTAATTTTTAGCATATTCCAGGTAAAAAAGAGGGATTAGTGAACTGTGTGTTCAAAATGCTTTTAACGTGTTAAGTTCGACTGCTGGTTGGTAAACGCGTAACTCTGCCTGTTAAGATGCAAAGCGTATTCAGTATCAGGTTCAGGTGCTAGGTGCTAAGTTGGAATGTACTTACATGAGTTTGTTGGCTAGATTGGCTGGTATTTAAATTACTAATTAGCATTTCGGTACCTGAACGTTGTTGAAATATTGAATAGGCTGTAATAAAATAAAAGTACGGAAGAATTGAAGGCGAGAAAAGAGTTGGGCCATGCTTGATGTTGATGTACTTGACCTTCAGGTGTACCCTGTTTACTGTTCGTAGTTCGTAGGGTAACTCATCTGATCATTAAAGCCACTCTCAACACGTTCACGTATTAATTTGTTTTTTTCGTAGTAAATCAGTGAATTATTATTGTACGAGAGTGCAGAATGCAAGCCAAGAGCCAAGCTAGGCAATTTAATCTTGAATACCTGTCCTGTCTGCTGGTATTTTACGCTGATAAATGAGTCACTCTATGATTGACCTTGCGGGGTTATTAGTTCACACATTCTTGGAAAATTGGGCTCAACTTAAAGTTCATTTACTAACATGCTTTGGTACTTGAGTCGCACATGTTGTAAATTTGACGAATGAATGCTTGAATGTAGATTTGCCTTGGAATTTTCTGGGGTGGACGTTGGATGTTATTAAATGGGTCAGGACATAAAAATGAGAGAATTGCATTCTTTACTAAAATTAGTGGGTTGAAATTATTTTCATGTGAAGAATTTTCTAAATGCGTAAATTGAAATTCTAGTGTTTTTTTGGAATATCATCTGTAATTTAATTTGTTTAAATAAAATTGCGTGTTTTCCCTACAGCTAGGTATATTTTAAATTTTTTTTCAATATTTAAGATCCTATGTTTAAAATAATGCCGTTCCGAAATATACAAAAATACTCGAATTTCATTTTTTGAAATTAAGAAAACGTATTTGACGATAAAATAATCTCGACTTGCCTTGAGCCATAACGCTTTATAGGCGAAATAGATGCCCGATGAACCGCATAAAAACATAATTAGGCGATAAATGTGAATGCAATTTGCAATGAGAAAAATCTATCATTTTTGTTGATTTGTCGGAACGGCTACCATAAAAATGGAAAAAAAATGCGTATGTTCCCGAAAATTAGCTGGCATTGGTCTGTCTCCTGAAATTGCCATTTAGCGAACTGCATTTGAAAATATTGAATTTTAGATTAAGGCTAGGCACATAAATCCAAATTGACAGTTTAAAAAAATTGAAATTTATCGGTCATCCAAAATTGCCTTGCAGAATCCCTGCCACGTTAGAGATCACAGATCATCCAGATTTGGTTTTTCAATTCCATAAAGAAGATTTTTATGCTCAACCGGAAATGAGGACCTGTCGACTCATGTTTTATCTATTGTTTGTTTTTTATAGCACAAGGCCAATCCGATTTGGTCTCGCACTACCGTATCGAGAACGAGATGACAATAAGGAGAACTCCAAGCCAGTGGATACTTCCAAAGATGATGACTCGGACGGAGATGGGCCTGTGCTCTACCGTGAAGACGAGGAAGATGATGGTAAAGATGACATCGGTAAGGATATTGGTATTTTCTTAGAAAACATGATTTCACTTCATGATTTTTCAACTCACGTGTAGTAGTGATAGTGATTTTCCGTTAAATAATGAGTTTACCCAAAATGTGGCGAGACTAGGCTGCACAAACAGATGCATTTCAGTTAATGGTGTCAGTAATTAGGCTAAACGTTTGGGCTGCGCGTTTTTATGTTAATTGGTTAGCCAAGCTAATTACAGTTGGGTGCAAGTGGGATCACAACATCGGCATTTTACCGTTTGTAATTTAGAAATAATTGTAATTAATTTAAATACGCAAACACTTTGCAATTTGGAATTTTTAAAAAATTGGGTTTAAAAGTGTGATTTATTGGCCTATCAGCAAATTACATAAAAGAACACATGTTCTTCTCTCTGTGCAATGTCAAGTGCCCACTTGAGTCCCTCCAATGCAACATAATATTTTTTATGGAAACGTACAACTGATAATATTTACATGCAAGTGATAAACAATGGAAACTGCTGTGTTTTCCGTATGGTAATTAAATATTAAATTACTTAATGTTACTGAACATTGAGCATGCTGGTCTCCGTGGGCGGTTTCTGATGATTCTTATCTGGTCAAGAGTGAATTAGGAATGTGGAGTGATGCGCATTATGTATTCCTGTCGAGACGATTAGTAACCCATTTTTTGGTAAAGTCCTTCCACTTCAATAGACGATGAGACGTTGGGTGTCCAAGATCCCAGATGAAAAATTGAAGGTTTTGCCCAGGGAGTGAGTAGTTATTGATGCCCATTCTGAGCGAATTTAGTAGTGATGGGACGGAAGGCGCCTTATACGCGCCACCACCACCACATGCTTCCTTTTTTTATATTTGGAATATTGACTCAACTTAGCACATGTAGGATTTAGCTTGAGCTGGTTTCATATTATGTAAATGTTAGTTAACAGTAGAGTCAGCCTAGGCCAAGTCTGGTCTAAACTGGCCAGCCCTGGCCAAGTATTAAATAATAGAATGGTGGTTTGGTTGTATGCATAATGGATGAGAGGTATTTTGATAGTAGGTGCTAAAAACAGAATTTCTCTGTTGACGGCAATTAGGAGTGGAGTTTAGCTTTTTATTCTTCTCAGTTCACTTATTCACTCCGTGGAGTCCAGTCAGTCCAGGTCCAGGTGAAATGGTGGGTGTTTGTGTGAGTTCTAGTTCTGGAACACAGGTTCTCAAAGTTAAAGTGAGCATGAAGTTCTACTCCAATGCCCTCGCCTTTCTTCGTGAGTTACAGTAGTTAGGATTTAATATGTTGAATTTGGATGGATTTAAAATTTTTAATTGGGGATGGTGGGGATTTTACTTGCAATTAAATGAGAATTTTAATTGTTTTTTTTTTGGCAGGTCGACTGGCAGCTAAGATTGCGAGGAAAGACAGCCTTGCACTCAAATTAGCAATGAGACCGGATCGACAGGAACTGATTGATCGGAATATCATCCGAGTTGTCACTGAGAAGGAAGTACAGGACTCCAAGGAAGCAATCGGTGCCAAATTAATTAGGTAAGAGAAATGTCAATTTAAAAAATTAAAATATAAATTTCGGGGGAAGGGTTAGAATTTTAAGTAAGTACGAGCACCTTCATTTTGAGAAGGTAATATGAAAAACGGCACAGAACACAAATTCGAGTGTTCGTTGATACTGTAAAAGCGTTTCGCATTTTTTAAAAGTTGTTCGACTTTTTAAAATGAGTACGGAACATTTCGTGTATCGTGATCTCTATGATTAATATTTGATCTGGGTGTGACGCGTGATTCGGTTTTATTTTAAAGATTTCTATGATTTCATGTGGTTTCAATTTTTAATGTGATATCTCATTCTGTGTGATTTTAGATAATTTAAATTTTTAATGTGATATCTCATTCTGTGTGATATCTGATAATTTCAATTTTTAATCTGATATCTCATTCTGTGTGATTTCAGATAATTTCAATTTATAATGTGATATCTCATTCTGTGTGATTTCATATGATTTCAATTTTTAATCTGATATCTCACTCTGTAAGAATGGTTTCTGAAAGAATGTTAAAACTGGATGTGATTTCATTGAATTTTAGAGACTTTTGATTTGTTGTGATAACTGAGTGAGAATTCAAATGATTTTTAAATTCACTGGGATATCTCACTGGCGTCACTGGGTGTGATTTCATACATGATTTCACATGATTTTTAAGATATGATGTCATAGCAAGAAGGGTGTGATTTGATATCCTACTTCCTAATATGCGATTTCAAATGATTTCTAATGTTTAATGTTATATCTCACTGTGTGATTTCAAATATTTTCTGATACTGTATAACGTGAAAACTGGGTGTGATTATATTTCATGGAATTTCAATTTTCAATTATTTGTACGGTTAGATGTGATAGCTGGGTGA
>JAQFYU010001621.1:0-14200 GCA_034694905.1 Ceratophysella granulata
AAGCCGCAAGGGAGGCTGCAGAAAGTTGGCGCAAAATGTCTCTGGCTGAAAAACTGGACTACCGCGCAAAGTACTGCTAAGAACTCAAGACGGTTCGATCTAAATCCAAAGGTGGTGGCATGTGGTGACTCGAAAAAAAGACGTTTAAAAAATGTCCTTCTTAAATGGCACAATAACCTTTAAAATTCAAAATTTCGCAACTGTATCACTACAGAAGGCTTCCAAACACGAGTTGATCAATAAATGCTCAAAAGTAAACAAATTAATGTGCTCTGAACCTCTGTTTTTTGCTTTAAACAAAGCTGGCGTTCACGTTTCAGGAGTAAATGCATCCGATCTGCACATCTTAGAAAATCAAAATCTCATTTTTGAACCTGGTTTAAAATATTACGTCCAAACCGGATTTCCCTATTGTGATGAGCCATCCATAGAAATAAACGATGGGTTGAACGCCGTTTAGGATGTTTGGATGTCTAGATAAAGGAATAGTATTCATCCGATTGGAGCGACGGACAAGAGGAGTTGTGTGGCAGCATGATTGAGCAGAATTCAAATCCAAGATTATCTCTCTGGGCTAAGAATAGTAGACATAGATAGTCCAGCAATCATCATTGTAATTATGGACAATACTCCCTGTGATTTGCTGTCAGATGCGTTCAAAGGTGTTTTCTGTATGGTATTAGTAGATTACACGTATGCGCATTCTGACAAAAGCAAAAGTCTATAGCGTATGGTCTTAATTGACAGGACCGTCTAGCTCAAGCTAAAGTCAGTGTAATTAATAATGTAACGGTCGTTTCCGTCAGACTAAACGTTTCAACAAAATATGCTACCCTTCTGCCAAAAATTATGCACAATTACTGAAAAATGTTACAAATCAACATTAGAGAAACGCTTGAAATTGAGCTTAATTTGTAAGTAATTTTATACTATTTTTTTAAAATACTCGATCTATCCAATTAAATAATTAATAAAAAATGGCGAAATAGAACGAAGTGAAAAAACCAGAATTTAGAAAATTTGACCCTTGAATCAATCAGTTGATGCGCTTGACGGCTTCGTCTGTTGAAGCCACAGTCGTCCAGTCGAGGCAGAGTGGGATATGAACATCTTCCGTAGTTTCTTGGGAGTAAGTTTGACTTTCGATTGAAGAAAGGGTATTTTTTATTTTCTCCAAATGGTCTTCCATTGAAGTTAGCTAATGGGAAGTCCATTGATTCTCAATTAGACAAGAGATTTTTCCCCTCTGTCCCACGTCTTATCTCTCCTGGCTTGGCTTCGCCTGGCACTCGGGCATTATGAGCTGAGTGAGTGAGTGAGCTCAATGCTTGTTTCGTGTCATATTGACCAGAGAGTCATTACGTCTCTATTATATTCCACTTTATGACTCTATTTATTACACTCGCCTCTTCAGCCACCAAAACCGATCATGGATCTTCCGCTTCTCCTGTCGCTGCTGCCCGCCAGGCCTCAGATTGAATCCTCACATTCCTCATCTCTCAATTCATTTGTCCACGTCTTCCCCGTCTCCAACTGAGTCAGCCTCACTGAATAGAAATCAATAGTTCATTTAAACACTTCTTTCTCGCTCCTCAACGTCTCAATCAAAAGTATTTAGCTTCTCCACAAACCAATTCGGAGAATCAGAGTCAGACTCAATTTAGAAATTGGAATTGTAAGGCTAGTCATAGTCAGTCATCCGTTCAAATTGTCAATCAAGAGTAGTCTAATCATTGGACAGTATTCAGGTGATCCTCGAGCTTAGTTGTCCGTATCGAGCACCAAAGATTATGAACCAAGCAGAGTAATTGATTCTGGTGAATTTGTACTCTTGAACGTAATAGGTATTCAGGGCATGTTGTCAAAAAAGTTTCCAGAAACGAGAATTATCTGTATTGAATCGTAAGGTAATATTCCACCCTACAGTTGTAATAATAATAGCGGCAGCATATGCATATAAAAAACCCAAAATATGCGCATATGCACTCATAAAATGGCGAAATATGCAATTAATTATGCAAATAAAAATCAAAAAATATGCACATTATGTAGTCAGATATGGCGCAATATGCAATTAAATATGCAATTCAAAAGTAACTCATTGTAATTCAAACTTTGTAACCATCTACTATCTCTCAGCTTTTCACGGCTTTGACCAATTTGAAACCGCCCACAGACAAATATACCAGAAATATGCCCCAAATATGCACAATATCGCAAATATATGCAGCTTTTGCGTATAATATGCAAATATGCACAGAAGGCCAGAATATGCTGAAATATGCAAATAGATGGGCATAAGTATGTCGGATCGCACTTGCGTGAATTGCGAAGATCCGAAATCTTATCGAACTAGGGTCAAGCGGAAGAAATACGCAAATATGCCAATTCCGCTCTTCAATAATTAATTAGGCTTCTCACTAATGGACGTCGTAACTGCGTATTTTCGTAACTTTGCAAACTTCGAATCAAACTTACGCGCCTTTTAGTGAGCGGTATTTTTTGAACTTCCTCCTTTCATATACTTTGCTCGATTAGAACAATACCTTTGACAGGTCATTGACCTCTGCCAAGAATGGTCTTCCTTAAACTCAGATCAGCTTAAATTAAGCAACATCAAAATTACAAAGAAAAGCATGCCTCTGAGGTGCGTAAGTTCCTATTAAGAAACTGTCTCCTGATTGGTTCTCGCGTCGTATTTGTCGTAAATAAAATACGACGTGATGACGTAACAAAAAATTTACTACAAATACGACCGTTTACGAAGTTACGGAGAATACGACGCCACTCGTAAGTGTAAGAAGGTTCAGTATTCTACGTTCTCAGTGTGCTTGTCGTTTCTATTTTATATATAACCTATTTAGAAGAGTCTTATTCTAGGTAATTTTTATAAAATTTCAAAATTTGGATTGCATTGCACATTATATGAAAAAAATAGAGCGCCACACATTAAATGTATGTACTGTAGGGTACTATCGATTTTCAAATGTAAAAATTGTATTAGTACTACTGGCAGAATTAAGTACACCGTGACTGTCAATGCTGCTTGATTCAGAATCAAGTTCTAAAACAAGGTGTAGGAGGATAAAGACAGGCGCTGCTCTGTAATTAAAATCTTCTTCTGACAGACAGCGACTGGTCAGGAATTTGCGTACGGCTTTCACTTGTCTTGGAAAGACTGTTCCGTTCTTCCTGCCACCGAGTAATGCCATGAAATATGACATACGTCCTAACCTGTAATTATCTACAAATAGCCCACCCAAACCGCATCATATGTGTAGTTCTTATTCCACTGGTATTTTACATGAGCCCATAATGCCCGCTAATGTTTCTGCGAATAACAACTTTGCTCCTCGGTGTTAGAACATATTTTGAGCCTTGAGTGAAATACTAATCGTGTATCGTGTGACAAATTGCAATTTTCAGACGTTAGTATTTTGTTTTGTATTTCCCTAAATATTCTTCGTATGTTGTTCGGAAACTTGTAAAAATGTATTATTTTCCTGCCAAAACAAGTGTTAAGAAGACATTATGTACTGTAAGGATGAAATTTTGAAATAGGGACGACAATAACTATTTTCAAGATGTTCCTGTTTGAGGCGGAATAATAATGAGGCGTGTTATTCCATGAAATTCATTCAATATGTGAACAACAACGGGTTCAATAAAAATTCTAATTGTTTACCCAATACAATTAAATGTGCCCTTTGGATGCATCTCAATCTCAATTCTCAATCTACTGAATTAACAAAATACTGACACTGATATGATATTGTCATTGTCTGCTTCGACGGTTAAAAATGCTCGCCTATCGTCGCATGAAACTGATTGGATGCAATGCAATCAAAGAAATGGAGGTGAGCTATATGAATTAGCAATTGTTAATTCAAAATGTATTTCGTAATGGTTTATCCTCTTCTGGAAGTATGTTTCTTAAGGTTTAGCATTCACTGCTATTATTGTGAATTGTGATCACTTGCAAAATTCGAATTCGATTCGATCACGAGTGTAATTGACAAACTGCACAAAATGTAGTTCAGATACACTACGACAGGAATCAACCTAATCAACCAAATAAATTCGAGATTTCTAGAAGTATTCTGGAATTTGGGAAAGAACATCGCACTGAGGTGGTGTGGGGCTAGTGACAGATGGGCAAATTGGCAAGATGATTATTTTCAAAATCAAATGTCATTATGTAAAAAAACATATACTACTGTTAATCATAATAATTGTTATAGTCCGAGTCCAAATCCATGCCACATTTTTTGACTAGATCAATATAGCAAAATCATAATCAATGAAAATAGGTAGTGATTAAAACTTGTGCTTTAATACATTTGTTATTTTAAATCACCAAATCAGAAACAGTAAACAAAACCGTCTATGCTTTTGAAACTTGTAAAAATTATAATTAAAAATTAAGAGCAAAAAATCAAAAATCGCAAATTAAAAAATATTTTAGAACCAAAAATCATGATTCTAAATTCTAAACTAATGTCAATTATTCTCAAAATCAATGATTTTACCCATCCCTGTACATTTTTGATGAAAACCAGATGTCATTTAATTTGGTCACGGTACACCGTAACCTGAGCATCTTTTAAATGGGTTTAAAAATAAGCCTTCATTTCTGTGGCTGCTAGAATTTTTATAACTTTCCCCCAATATTTTGTCTACTGGTCACAACGTTTCAATTCAATTCATTAGCAAACTTATATCACGTTATTTTAATATGTATCTTCTGATGTCCAATTCTACAGATATTATCTATTGCTGTGGTCAAGCGCAAGTGAAATATGATTTGACCTTCAGCCAAGTCCCGCTTGTCATAAATTTATGAGTCCCTCAGTGGAATGTCCTTTCCATTTCAATTTGCCTGACATCCTTGTAGACCTTGTTCAACTTGTTGTGAGTAGTTGTGTGACTATGTTCCAATACTATGTATTGTCGGAACAATTTGGACATCATTGGCTTAAATGGGTTGATATTTATTATTCCATTTTGTAAATGGTAAACTTGTGATCCTCAGGACCAATTAAGACTAGATTTTGACACTTTTAATTAAGCGGCCTAAATAAGGAATGGGACGAGGAATAATTAATTGTGGGTTAGGTTACGTTCATATTTCACTCCTGGGACGATGTTATTTAGCCAACTTCTTTCTTCACAGGAACCACATCTCAAATTGGTTCCGCTTTAATTGAGTTCTCAAGAGACCTATATTCCACTTCCAAACCTATTACTTTTATTAAAGATTCAAATTTCATCGTGTGTTCTGGGATCCTTCTTGTTGCAAGAAACATGGACTCAATACTTTGTTTGCCTAACTACCCAACAACGCCACGTTCGCATTCGTTTAAAGTCATGACTTATTTCCTCATACCTGGAACAAAATTGATTTTTAATAATTTGTAGTTTCAATTTACCTGATTCCTTGTTTAACAAAATATGCTACTTCTGACTTCACAAATGTGTCCAAATATTAGCTCAAATAATGATGCATTTCTCTATTGCTCAGCAAACATTTTTCTCAATTAAAGTCTACGCACTCTCGTATTAGTTCCAGTTTTAAAGTTCCATTCCTGTCTTGAAAAGAAGTATAGAATTACAACGCAGAGCTTGAAGTTCACAACCAATTAGAGAAGGTAAACGGAGTATTAGCCTCTAGCCTAGCTGGACTATGTGTTCTATTTACACACGTAAGCCTCGTTCCAGCAAAACAAACATGTTTCAGGGACCGGACATTTACTATCGAATTGAGAATGTAGCTACTTAATTGGTGCTTGTCACAATTTCCAAATTGACTCCCACAAGTCAATTCCCGTATTATTTACATTTGTTTTCCTGAGCAAAGAAAGGATTATGTCAATCAATCCTCGTTCAACTTACTTCCCTATTTCGGTTTTCAGGGAAAGTTATACATGACAGGACTGTGTTCTACGAATGCTTTTGTCATGGGAACATGCTAATTAGTCCTTCTGTGCTCAACGGATACCAGCTTTTAGATTTCCATTTTGACAACAAACACTCATTTGAAATAAATAACGGTTTGAAGCCCAACAGAACGAATTTAAAATGCGCAGCTCTGGGAAGGAGTGATAATAGACAGAACAGCTTGTTTTGTTATTATTGGCACATAATTATATTTTTATTGCGTTGGTATTTTTTTTCTGGAATATCTGGTATCTGGTACACTGAAATGGGTTGGGCTCTGGTCTGGAGTCAGAGGCATAATACACGTCAAACGTTTAACTTAACAGATCATCATACTCAAGCCCTAGAACTACGGCGATCATCTGTATGATCATATTATACATATATCATATTATCATAAGATCATCATAAGATCTTCCTCGTGACAGAAGGCGAGGAGCAAGAAAAATATTTGAACATCACAAATTAAGTATCACAACATAAACAAAGAAGGATTGTCAAGAAAGCAGATCGGGACAATCAGTGGGAAAGAGACTACAAACTACAACTACGCCATCTCAACAGCGGCATCTTACTCAACTACCAAACTACGATCTAGGCTAAACTAGAATAACAAATATTTTCCATATCGTCTACTCTACATGCGACGTCTAGTGTCTGAGCATTTGCTACCCCCATAGCATTAACGCTATGCATATTTAACTGGGAGCTTAGCCTCTAGTGGTATAGTAATCAGGAACTAAACACAAGTAAACGAATAATTATGGGGCTCTCCCCTCTTCACCTAATGATATGTACGTATTGAAATGTACAGAAGTAATGGTCGACATGACAACGAGCCGTCTCTCAATGGGATGCAAAGAGTTGAGCACTGTTCTGGAGGAGTGTATTGAAATTGGCAGCTGCAGCGGCCGCAGCAAAGGCTGCTGCGAGATGGGGACGGGTTGCCATTTTCATTTTCTCAATTTCTGCTTCTTGCAATCGTTTCGCTTTGGCTCTTCGATTTTGAAACCATATCTTCACCTGCACAAAGAAACAAGGAGAATCAAAATTAACTTCTGTTCGTGTTCATCGAAAACTGATATAATTTTCCAGACAACATGTCAATTGTTCCATGCAAGCCTACGTGTAGTACTTGTCCCATGATTGATCACTGATCACTTATCGTTCCGTACAAACATGTTCTGTTGGATGAATAATTGTAAAATCTATTTCTGAATATGTGCCATGGACCTAACGAGAGATAAACGAGGATCTCCTACTCCTCAATTAACCCTCTGAGACAATGGAACTAATCTGGAAAAGGAGAGACAATTATAAAGTGGACATTTGAGACGGAGTAGTCAGTCCGCAATTAACAATTAAGCTTCTGCATTCTCTCTCCCTACTTTCCTCGCCTTTCTCCAAAACGAAGTTGGAGCAAGAAAAAGTCTGAAGTCTCTACACGGTGGATGACAGTAAGAGCTGCCAAATGGGATAATGACTACCTTAGTTGAAATTCCAAGTTCTAAAATACTCCTTCTCCACTTTTAATTATTCAGAGACAGAATTGATAGAGGTAGAAAATAGGAAGGAGGCAGAAAGCCGGTCTGTTCCAGTAAATAGGATGGATAATGGAGTTCCATTTAGGACGACACGGGTTTTCCTATTATTCTAAGCCGTTTCTACAGTATGTATGGAGTTTAGTATCGGATTTGGTGGACCAATTTAGATTCTGACCAATGTAGTTACCTGTGTTTCCGTGAGATTCAATGAGGATGAGAACTCGGCTCGTTCCGCAATGGACAAGTACTGTTTTTCTCGAAACTTTTTCTCCAGAGCCACAAGTTGTTGTGTGGTGAAGGGAGTTCGAGGCTTCCGATTCGGCTTGTGTTTCCGTAATGTGCACTTCATTGGGTTCGTGAGCTTGGGTCCAGCGCCGGATGACTCACTGGAGAAACCTAGTTGGACACAGAAGAAACTCAATTAAGAACAAGTGTCCATTGTTCTCCCAGTCTATCTTAAGAGCTCATTGTCCATTGTGCTCAGCTCACTGGTCTGGTCATTCTAATGTATTGAGAATTGAGACCTTTTTCATTTTGGAAATGGTTTGGAATTGGACGAGATGCATGAATCGCTTCATTCATTCCATGAAAGCACAGAACACATGGTAATTGGTCTTAGTGAGGACTGATTCGGATTTCTCGAGTCAGTCAGGTTTGTTTAGAGAATGTTTCCAGTCAAGTGCTTATGGCTGGTTTCGTAAATAGTTGAATTAGAAAAGAGCTAATTCTGTGTATGTAGAAGGAGAGAGAGGCAGATGTGGTTGAGTAATTACTCCATTCTATTTATTTACTTTTCCTTTCTCTCAGACCTGTGAGTGACTAAGTGTCTGAGTATTATCAAATCCTCAGATTCATCTCGAGCTCATCGCACAAACGCCTATCTATCCTATGCTCAAGATTGAGATTGAACCAAGTGTCTATCTCTCTATAAATACGATCAGGGTCACTACAAGAGCTTCCAGTAATTCTTACAACATTCTTGAGACAAAACGTCAAGAATTTGACGACAAATAGAGACAAATCATTCCAAATGATTATGCACACTTGGTAAGTAATATTAATGTCTTTATGTAATGTAAATAGCTCTGGCCTGATATCATCGAATTATATTGCTTGAATGCATTCCCTACAAATCTAATGGAAGTTTAATTTAAGACCTTTACAAATTTATGATCTACAAGAATAAAAATCTATCGAAAGTAAGTGTCTAAATTATTGTCTCCATGACATTTAACTTTCAAATGTATTCATAATTGATAAACCTTAGCGCCCAACGAAATAAGCCGAATTTGTTCAAAAATCGAACACATTGTGATTTGGAGAAAGGAACTCACCATTTGGGAGATCGCTGAATTGAGATGAGAACTTGAAACCAGGCCAAGCATGTGGATTCTGGTGGGACTGATGGTGAGGATGTTGGTGGTGGAAAGGGAGACCTGACATGAGGAGGTTGGCGGGGTATGGGAAGGGGTAGGCTGAGAAGAGGGCAGGGTTCTGGCCCTCTATCCCCAGAGGGTAGGGCTTGAGCACAGGTCTGTTGCAAGCATGGTGGCAAGAGGAAGGGCTGGGCGGGGTGGCGGGCGGGGAGAGCTCACTGCACTCCTGAATATCTGACTCATCCTCGACCCCGCGGCTCGAACTCCGCGTGGTACTCGTGGGCGAGGCGGCGAGAAGGGAGTCGACAGTGAAGAGAGATGACTTGGACTTGATGGGCGGTGTGAGTGTTTGGGAGGTCATGGCGGGCAGAGATGAGACCGGGAGGGAGGAGCGATGGTTGAACTTGGGGAAATTCAACAAAACTTGTCTTCGAGACGCTGGACTGACGGATCTGGATCTGGACCGAGATCGGGATCCAGATCGTGACCGGGATCTCCGTGACCCCAACATACTGTTCCGTCTTGACCCAACTCCCGACACGAGTTTGAGATCTGAGAGCATTTTCGTCGAAATAAAACTTGGAACTTGGAACAATAGTCAATTTTTCTGGATATTTCAGGGCTACACGTGGTGAGACCCAAGTGGTTGAGGCAATAGGGTCTGGAGAAGGTTCATGTGGTTCTGGCTGAGTGGAGATGGGTACGTGTCACCTGATGGAGGCCTGACGCTTGACTGTGTCCAAGTGGAGTCCAGACTTGGAGGTTTTATGATCCACTTCAGAACTTGGTGCTTGCTGAGTGGAGAGGAACTCGGTGGAATGGTTCGGAAGAGGCCTCCTCTTCAGTTTCTGTTCCGTCGAGAGAGACGGAGCGGAGCTACCCTCTTTCTGCCCCTTGAAGCCACAACGCAAGGGCTCCCGATTCCCCCAGATCGGGCATAGAAACCCTTCGGTACTGAAGGTGGGTGCCTTGCCTGGACGGGAATTAGGAGTGGCTGGAAAGACTCTAATAAGCACTTATCAATTTCAATCCCGGGTCGAACCAAGGGTACGCTTCTTGAAAAGCATTTGGCACAGAGAGGGAGGGGCTAGGACGGCCCTAATTGCAAGGGTGGCAGTGGCAAGCTGAGTCTGAATTGACTCAATGGAAAATAGAATGTACCCTTTCTGATTTATTTCTCAACATAAACTTTCCTCAAAAATTATTTTACTACAATATCCAGATAGCTCCTAAATTCTTTGATTATGTAACCGTCACTATCAGGTGTGCCTTCTATTCTGCGAAACGCCGTTCGACGAAAAATTGGGGGGAAAATGTAGCACTAAATTCGAATACTTACATCATCATTTATAAATATTGAATTACAAAAAACTATCGCCGTTCTACGAAAAATTTTAAAATGTTGTTAAACTTGTATATGTGTGAGCCAGAAGATTATGAAGCTCGTTTACAATGGGACTAAAACCATTGACATATTTTTACGAGAATTGAAATGAATTTTTAATAGAATGTACTACCCGTTTTTATGAGCACTAGGTACTTCTGTGCTGTGGTATACAATGCGTAATTCCTTTCGAAATCGATTGGGCCTAAACGCACACGACGTAGGTTCAAAATGTATTTTTGGAAATAAATCTAGTTGATGCTGATTGCTGTAACCTGAACTTGAATTCCTTGGCAATTCGGTCGTTAACCACCTTGAAGCCAATGGGTTTTATTCCCTGTTTAATGTGGAAGTCCCGGGTTCCTGCAGGGTCCAGGCCAAGGGACGACGCACAAGATGTTCAAGCACGAAGCACCATACTGGGCCTGATATTCCAAAAATTACAGGAATTCCTTCCAACTTCTATTTTCTAGCTCAAAAGAAGAAGCGATCTTGCCCAAGTTCTCAATGAACTGAGCAGAGTCACTCAATGTTGAGTCAATTATTGTGTGAAAGAACATAATTTGAGAAAAAGAAAAGTTGGTCATTTCCAAATTTTCTTCTCAATGAAAATGAACTCGGACTATTGTGGAGATTGAAAAAGACAACCTTTTTTTCTCGGATTTTTATTTTTTTGCTCCATAGTTTGTTTCAATGCAGTGCATTGGAAGAACGGCCAGCCTGGTCTTTCTACTCCGCTCGAATCGGACAATGATAGTGGAACAAATGTAATAATGGCTTTTCTTCGATGGGTTGCCTCTCCATGGCTCGACATGGGACAGAGTGTTTGGGAAATTATGGAAATTATGAAAAAGTTAGTAAAGTGGAAGACTATCAATGGGTGTTTAGAGGAGAATAGGAGTTGGGCATTGTTGGGCGAAGGAGGTTCAGAAATCTGGAAGACGAAAATACAGTCTTTTTTTAAGGCATAGGGCAGTAGTGTGTGCACAAAAGGCAAATACTATAAATCACCTCCCGACTTCTCCTCCACTTCACACACTTGGAAATCATAATAATTGTTTGGTTTGTCTGCATGACGCTTCATGATTTTTAGCTTCTTTTTCTAAAGAAACTTGACTTCTTCTTTCTTGAACTTCTCCTTAACCTTTTCCTCATCTTTTGTTATGGCCTTACAAGGCGTGGGCAGGATACCCTTCCGCATCCGTCAGAGCACTGAAATTAAAAACATTTTAAAATTATGGAAATAAACTGCCGCACCGCTGGAATTTGCGCTTGTAACTCAATAAAATGTACAGCTCTGTGTACATACGTAATTTTCAGGTTTTAAGTCAGTTTTGATTTTACCTGATTTTTCAGACTTGAAACTAGGCTTACATAATTTTAAGTTTCGAATTTGGAAATTGTTCCATAAATTAATATTTTAATATTTCCAATTGATGAATAGTAAATATGTCATTTCATTTTCTGGCATTTTGGGGTAACGAGTTCGGGTTAAGTTAAAAAGTATCTGACATTTTCCATTGGTTTCAAGAATTGGGCATCTGGACACGCCACTGACTATGCAATAGCTTGTAGACAGATACAAGTTTGGCTTGGGCCGGGCCAGCTCCGACCTCGAACATTTATTATTATTTCACCTTCTTTTCTCGTTCCCCTTACTTTTTATATTTGACAAATTACAAATGCCAACAAAACTTGAGATAAACTGCTGAGAAGCTCAAGAGACTTGGCGTTGGCGTCTATTCTTCCCTTCATTTCCCAAATGTACCTAAGCAATATTCCTTCCAACCGCAGAACTGTTATGTCAACCTAACCGTTTGCTATTTTTCTGTTTCTTCGTGTAGTACGCATCTTCATAGTTTTTTATAAAAAAATTGAGAGATTTGCGCATATTTTAATTTAATTCTAAATTTAAAATATGTACATATTTATTAATAACTCTTTACATTGGGCCAGTTAGTGGCCTCAGGAGCGATTTACACCTTCCGTTCCTCCCAAAAATACATTCAACAACCTTTTAATAATCCTTTCACAATGCCAAGTTTTTTAAATATCTCTTAGAGTACAATATTCCGTTGAATTGAACGGATGGATGGAGGGACGCTACAATCGATTGTAGCGATACCTCGCTGGATGGCAATTAGCAATGCGTATTCGCGGTACGTTTGCCTATTCGTTCACGTGTTAAAAGCATTGATACTAACCTTTATATGTATATGCAATGCACTTTAGTAAATTGATCGAACAGCCCATGATACAAATTTCGGTTGAATTCAGGAACAGCGAGCACGCGGTAACCGGACATGGAGAAAGCTACATGTTAACCAAACCAATGACACGTCCCAAATAACCACCCGTTACTTCAGGTTAAGTTAGGTAAGTATTCCGAAATGCGCGCAAGTGGTTATCACGGGGAGTACCGCGTGGTCACTGTTCCTGAATTCGATCCTTTCAACTTTGGATTAAGGAAACTGATTCAATTTAACAGTAACAACTTCAACAGTAAAGACTATTGGAACGGAATGCGACGCAGACTGAATGCTCTGGGCAATAACTGTATAATTATGCCGAATGTCTGACTCGGATCATGGAATGAAGTAAATGAGGAATGATTTCTAGACGAGTGGGTATTTTGGGAGGTCATTCCCAGCTGGATGCCTGCCGCTGGACAAGTTGTGAAGTCAAGTCCCACCTTTGCCACTGACATGAGATGGGAAGTCAGGAGGGCCGCCGCTGGACCTCAGAAGGGAAAAAGGCTTGTAGGGCTCTAGCTACGAGTTCACTTCACATGTGGAAGGTAAGTATAAATATTTTCCTGGTTCGAATGTCGGGACCTTTTGCCACTCACCAGGGAGGCTTCTGAGGAGCCCAGCTCAAGGAATTCTCGGTGATGGAGACCAATTACCCCTGATTAGACTTGGCGTTTAATTAGGAATGGAGACAGATTTATTCTCAGACCCGCTTCTTGCCCTCCCTTCCAGGACCTCTCCCCACTTCCCCAACTGCCTTCCACGCCCTTCTGCTCAGCAGCTCACTACACGGAAATTAATACAATACCCTCACTTCTTTAAGCAGCTTAACCTTTCCAAATGCTACCACGACGACGACGGGCTGAGTTCAAAGAAAATACTCAAATGTTCAAACACTCGAATCAAGACCGTTACATACCAAACACACCAAACATGTAGCCGAAGCTATGGATCGAATGTGTGGATTTGAGTTTACCATCAATAGTGTGCTTTTGCTACTGTTAAATATTCCTTACAGTCCGCTAAATAGCTAAAATAACATGATTGATGAGCAAATCAATCCGAATATTTTATACTTCTAAACATTGGTAAACTCACTTATAAAATTTACCAGGTTTGTATTAAATAATTTTAATGCGGATGAGTTTAAATTTAGTTTGCACGTTTCTTTTGTAATAAATGAAAACTAAACCCATAAATCCAAAACCAAATGGTGTAAAACATAAAACCCTGCGTTATTGTCAGCAACCCTGCTTAAAATAGAAGTATACAATCACAAATATTCATACATATACTAATCTAACCCGGCAGTATTAAAGTCCTGTGCTTTTACTACATAATCAATCACGCAGAATCCTCACTGAAATTGGAGTATAGCCATAAAAGCACGCAATTCTGTTCTGGTGCTTGTGTAAATGTCATCAAACAATTTCAGGCTTGTAGCGCTTTACCTTTGCGTCCATGTACAATTCCGCATGTAGTTATTTTATAGGTAAAAATGCAAAAGCGGGAGAAGGACTCTGATATCATGCACATCTAGTGCAAGTACATAAAATAGATTCTACGTCAAGTGGGCGCCGTCAGTTGGGCGCCGTCACTTGGGCGCGGTACATTTGGGTGCCGTCGTTTGAGCGCCGTCAACTGGGCGCCGTCATTTGGGCGCAGGTACACTTGGGCGCATACCTATTTGGGCGCCGTCATTTCGGTGCC
>JAQFYU010001622.1:0-14198 GCA_034694905.1 Ceratophysella granulata
AAAACAAGCAAATCATGCAACAAAAAACAAATTGAAATTATGCCAAAAATTTTATTAACTTTCAAAACAATAATATATTGACAACAAGTAAAGACTTGCGACAACTTCTTGGTAGAAGACTAAGACAAGAAACATACCTTCATGTCAAAAAACGTAAACATATTCGTACATAGTAAAAGTGCAAAAATATGTTCGAATACTCCAGAATATGGACCAAAATTAGAGAAAAAAATCACAAAATTGGCAAACATATATTAAAATCGTCAATTAAGCAAAAATATGCAGTATACACGTTCAACTTTTGATGTGAACTGAATTATTGAGATCTTAAACGAAATAAAATAAAATGCAAAATACACAAAAATCCAGAGGTGACACGGTACCATATTAAAAGTCAACAGTATCAAAATGAAATGATTGGCCGAAAATGGATATTTGTCATCAAATATAAATTCTTCAACAACTTAATTTGACTTTAAACTACAAATGTGTTTAAAGACAGACCAAAAGATCATTGTGCCTCTTTGAAATACATGCTTCCTTGTTTGTGACAAGGCAACCCGTATGCCTCCACTGAATAGGTCATTTTTGAAATATAATCCGACATTTTACATATTGCACATACACTTAGAAACGTAGACCGTGTTTTATTTAAGTTTTACTCATGTCCAATAATTGGGAGTCTCCTAGCACAATTAAGCACATAAATTAGTCAGATTCTCTCCTTCCCTCGCCCAACCCAAGAACTTTGCCGCTAATTGGTTTTCCTTGCAGTAGCTCAAAGTCTGACTTGCATGTCAAAATCAGGACCAAAGAATAAAATGGTCTTTCCCTCCTTCACTTTCAAAATGCAAAATGCCATATTATTGACCCAAGACTAAGATTTAGATGCAGTTTTTGTACATTAAGAAGGAAAGGTGCATCAAGAGCCTGCCTGTTTATTTCACATCAAAGCTGTCTGGAAATATTTGGTTATAATTTATTTACAACACAAAGACCCAAAGTTGTTTCTTGACTAATAGAGCCAGTTCGTAGTGTATAGAGTACACGAAGGGAACTGGGAACCCCGGACAGGACCAAATTCATTTTAACCTCTAAAATGATAAATCCTCGTCTTTTCCCTTCCACCTTTCTCTCTGGCCCGTCTTGGCCTAAACGCTGCACACGAGAGATGAACTGGCAATACAAAAGATATTGACCCCTTCTTCTGCCTCAATGTATGTATTTCTCTGAGAAATCCTGCAGAGCCAAACCAATTTCTTCGTGAGCAGACCGACGAGGCGGAGACTAATGGGGAAACCTGAGAGAAAGACTTCTGACTCCAGCTCCAGCCATTTCTTTTGATAAATTATTACTCAGAAATATGCACACACAATTTGAATCAGAGGCATACAAAAAAAATATGAACTTTGAACTTTGATGGGGAACTTTCATTTGGACCCATTGTTCCTAAAAGAAGATGGGCATAGGAATTTATGATGGGAGCTACTATTTATTACTATATCCCTTCTCAGATGCCCACGGAGAGTTTATGATTCTTTCTTGATAAAGTAGCCTACTAGAAACTAGAATTGGCGGGGACAGGGTTGTGAGTTGAAGTTGTTTGGATACAGGCTTGCATTCAAGTCTAGATCTTCAGGAATTCATTACATAGTAAAATTATAACTGGGAAAATTTGTCCGCATATACTGTGCTAAAAGAAAACTTCTTTATAAAAAGCAAAAACCAATACATGGTTTGACCAAAAACAGTGTGAGTTTCAATACCGAACAAGAATAAACAAATTAATTAATAACAGTATAAAAAACAAATAAAAAAATTTGTCTTGGAAAAGCCACGAAAGCTTCCTTCGTGGTGCCCTCCATTGAACAAAACAAGGTTTAAAGCTACCTTAATAATTCCTTTTGTCTTTTAATGAGCAAAAAAATCACGAAGGCCCAGATTACATGCTTTTATTGCAATTCCACGACAAATGATGCAAAACAACCCTTCATTTCTTCACGGTCGACTAAGTTGAAGCGAGAAATGCAATGAGTAAAGATATTTTCGGTATTATTCACTTAACTCGTAACAGGACGAGCACGTTACCACGTGGTTACCACTTTCCACGAAAGAAATTAATATCGGATATTAAGAAAATCAGGTCGAAAGATGAATACAGATTGGTCGAAAATAATATAATTACGCACAACGCACAAAGAATAGTTTAGAAATTCAAATATCAAGCAGTCAAGTAAACAATCACTACCAAAAATCAATCCAACAGATTGATCACAAATAAAGTGTACGTATAAGACAAACAATAGTGTTAAAGTTTGAAGATCAAGTATTAATTTTTTTAAAATTTACTATGAAAAACGAATGCAATCCATTGAACGCATTATTGTGTCAAAATTTAGTAAAAAAAAAGCTCTTTTACGCCAATACAGAAAATTAAATCACTAATTTGCGTTTAAGTGGGGAATAGACTTGCCAATGCGAGATTTGTTTCACTAATTTTGGCTCATTTTGATTTGCCATTATTTCTGGCTTAGCAAACTCTTTGTGATTGATGAAAATCAAATATTTCTACCAAAAAAAAACATAACATAACTTAAGCCCCTGTGGTAAGTGTGTCAAGGTCAAAGGTCATAAAGTGGAAAATTAGGGCTTTTTGACTTGTAATCTGTGAACGTTTTGAGTAAAATAAAATGGGTCAAAATTAGTGAAACAACCCTCGTGTAACTATTGGCGCATTTTAAAGAACTATGATTAAGTCTTGTATTTTCATATATGAATTTCAAATTTTTTAAATCTGAAGGGGTGTTTGTTAATTCTGCATTACACTTATTTAAAAATAGTAAAATCATTACTTAAATAATATGCTATAAATCAATGTAGATAGGAGGACACCAGAAAAATATTCGATTTTGCTTGTAGAGAAGTGAAAATCCAGTTTTCCCAACCCTGAGACAGGATTGAGTATTAAGTTATCCCGTGACTGAGTGAGTTTCATCAGGTCCCAGGAGTAGGGACGAGAGTGCAAATATTTATGGGTGAGCCCTGTGGATTACGGAGTGCATGGAGAGATTAGCTACAGCAGGAGATCCGCTTTTCAAGAATTCCATGCAACTGGCTCCCAACCAATTCCTTCCATGCCTTCACACTTTCACTCACAACTTTCTCTGACATGGGTTCCTTGCGCTGTTCTGCCCTTCTGCCACTATTTTCCACTTGACAGGCATTATGTACGAATTCACGACATTCCATAGATTCACAAATCAATTTCTCACTTTTTAATTTAAGCACAGACCTGAACCCATATTGTCTTTGATTTTTCTCATCTGCATCCGCTTTATTGTTGTGGTACATAGCCATGCTGGGCCATGGGAGATCATAAAATCTTGTATAATTTAGAAAAATAAAATGTGAATAAATTAATAATCGTAAATATACTCTTTTAATAATGCTTTACAATAGATGTCAATACAATGTTTCTCCTCAATGTTGAGTTTCAACATAATACCTTTGTCCGGTGTTTATCGATTTATGAATTTGACCTGGGATCTATGTTCTATCTTATTAGTTAAATAGGATCTGGTATCTACATTCTGAATGTCAGTTACCTTGTAACAATGCATTACATTTTTCGGAAATGTATGTACAGTATATATATTTTGAAGTAGGTACTTTTTGGAAATACACATGTGTACTTAACATACAGCTACATGCATTTTCTGATTTATATATTTATCATTACTATACCAAATGCAAAAAAGTTACAAGCTATTGAACTTTCCTGCTTGATGAGTTTCGTAGGCTATTACTCCGCTACGGAATGTCGTGCACCCATTCCACACTCTGGAAAGGCCAGCGGAAACAAAAGAAATGCTTTTACCGTAGGCAGGCAGGAAGAATGAGAAATCTGTGAAATATGAAAATTCCCATTACCCACTAATCTCTTGTTCAAATTAATTCCTTCCAAATAACTTAGATTCTAAGCGGAATTTAGTGCTCCCAACTTCAGAATTCCTCTGGAGTTCAGGCTTGGGTCAGAGTGCAGTATAAGTAGTGCATTGCATTCCACATTCCCACTTCTTATGCCCATGTTCGCTCTATGTGTTTTGGATTTTCAGAAAATTGCTTTATGCGCTATTTAAATTCCTGCTTGTCTGCTTAAATTCAGCACAGTAGAATACATACTTGTAGGTGGAGGTCATGCATAATGCATATTTATGATGAGGGAGGTGATTATAAAATTAACATTGTGATAAATTGATGTTCCTACACGTTATTTAAAAAAACTAATCTGAAGCTGACGTAAATTAAGTGCAATTCCTAAATGTTAAAACGTATCTTTTTGCAAAATTTGCGTACCTTTGCAAAAATTGTTGAGGCAATTTTATGCTGATACCATCTGTCTGAATTGGCATGAAATAAAATAACACTCACTAAAATATAATTTATCATTGAAAAATTTGATAATTAGCAAACCGACGTCTAAATTTGAGAATATTTTTCCCGACTACTTCATCGGTAATTCATTTTATTTGAGCTGATTTGAATATTTGTTTAATTACAGGACACGGAGCCTTTGACGCATACTGCTGTTCAGAAGACCAGTGCAATTCATCCCCTTCCCCACTGTTGCCATGGTCACCATTTCCACAAACTTTCCGAATCCTCAGTGCCGTTTCCGCCTCAGTGAGCCTCCTCCTCTTCACCTCTCACCTCACAGCCCTACTCTTCACGGAACAGACCTCGCTCTTCGTCTAAGGACTCAGTCCCCATCCCTAACCACAAATACATAATCTTGACTAATTAGAGTGATGAAGAAGGGTGTGTGCATGGATAGGCAGGAACACGTGAGTCTGAGCATCTCCTCAGCCCAATCAATTCCGATTCTGCACGGATTCCTATTGTACTACTGACCATACATACTTCCAGGCCAGAGCCTCTTTTATTTTCCTTCTCCCAATACTTAATTTCCCTAACCTAGAATCACATTTCCCTACAACATACAACTCATTCATTCATCTCAGCTCCATTGAAGTTTGGAAGATGATGAACCATCATGCATCGACTCTCGTAGCTCGTAATCACATTATGAACTCAATTTGAGCCCTCCTGCTCTTCATTCAGAGGAGGAGATGAGGCTTGGGCTACTTTTTTGGCGCGGTTTCTGTGTATGTGTGGACCTCACTTGACTCATTTACATAAATTACGATTTGGGAAGTGCATGCAGGTTGTCCCTCTGTCTCTCAGGCAGGTTCCACTTCCTTCAGTTTCAGTAATTAACAACGCACACCTGTTGGGTGAGCTGGGCTTGAGTCTCCTCAGTCCGAATTGAAACAAGGGAGACTCGCATGACATTCAATTTTGTAGCAAGGTTCGTTTTTGGGGTTTAATTCCTTTTTGAAGAATTTTTTTGAAATTTTTTGAACAGTTAAAATATTTGATTTAATTATTTAGACAAAGAATATAGACACAGAAATTGAAGAATTTGAAGGGTTGAAGCTGATGGGCGAATATATTAGTATTATTAATATATTAATATTTATATAGTATTCGAGAATTTGTACTCGAGCCAATAAAAGGCGAATACTTTTGAAATTAGCTAATAGTCAAAATGGCGAATATTCGCTATTACACAAACACCTGAAGAGCTCTGAATTGGCCGCATCACTAATAATTATATACATTAAAAATAGTTTTAACCCTTACAGCTGTCAAAACTAAAATTATTGAAAAAATTATTTAAAATCTCGATATTTAAATTAATTTAAGATCTTAAGTGGCCCTATTATATGAAATTCAAAATCCAAAGAAATTTGTTTTCGAAATTCGTCAAAATCGAGATAAAAAACCAAGCAACGTTTTCAAAATTTTAAATCGACAACTCAAAATCATTTTAGAGCCGAAAATCATGATTTTAAAACACTTGCTTTCAAAATCAAATGATTTAGCCCATCACTGTCAACCGGATTCCAAGAACCTAAAATCCAAAGTCTAACCTTGATGCAAGATCGGAGAGTTGCGAGCCCAGACGAGACACACCCTTTCCATTTGCCATTTCAGTACAACTGAGATGGAATGATGTATTGAAACAATGGGATTATATTGGAGAGAGTGGGGCCGCCACACAAATTGATCCACTTTTTCCTCACCTGCATCCCAATCCATGGCAGCAGAGGCCTTTCTTTTATGAATGAGCTTGAGTCTTGAGTGCGTGGCAGAGGCAAAGGTGAGGTTGCTAAGTGCGAGTACGTGCTCACCGTACTCCACTTCCATATCTACCTGTTACCTCAATTAACCCGCACTATGCCACTCAAGTCTCACCTCATTTCTGCCGACTAACCCAGACTTACGAATGAAATCGAAATTACTCCACAAATTTTTATTACCCTTCTGCCCTACAACCTACAACTCTTCTCCTTTCACTCCAATCTCTAATGTTGAGCTGAGAAGAAAATTCAATCCTCAAATTTGGAATTTGAACGATGAAAGCAGAGAGATGCGAGTTTGAGTTTCTAATAAAAGTGGGGTTTTGACATGTATTGGGTTTCCATGGTTACTGCAACAAATCAATTTATTCTCATAATGTTCTTTTTCGTATCAATCTTAACCCAAAATTTTAAATTATGATAAACCAAGGTTAAACTCCGCTTCCCAATCCAGAGCATACCCCAATTTCAGTCAACTCCTTGCAACGTTCATACAGAATAGCTACAGAAATGCACATCAGAAGATTATGCAGACCATACGTTACTATACTATCTGAAATTATAGTCACTACTTTTTTGTATTATCGTGTGAACCTGAATCCTGTGTGTATTAATACTGGATTGAGTTAATTATAATTAAAAACTTGATGAGGCAACCTGAGATCTACTCGTTGATGCTGAGGAGTGTCTGACGTCTGGCAGGTTTAGAATATAAACAAATAAATTTAATGTGTGTTTTAAGAATTAAGAAAATTTATTGTCACGAAAGTCTTGTAATAAGTATTTAGATGTAGACCTAAGCTAGCCAACGACAAAGTTCACTTTCCTCAATCTATGGAAAAACTAAACGAGCAATAAGCTAAATCTCTGTGGAAAGATCCATGTCATGATTTGGTTCCATCTAGAAAATTGCAGATTTTTATCCAATAATAGGAAACCAAAAATATAGCCGCTTTACATTGGAAATTATGCAAGTTAATATTAGGCGAGCGTTGCAGATGTCAAATTTTCAGATGTCAAACCCATTCAAATTGGTTATATACCACGGATACATGGTAACACGAGTAAAATCCTTGAGCCTTGTGCGTAAATTTGCTAAAACTACCACGAGTTTCATATTTCCATATGATTTTATGTTGAATATTGACATATTTAGTCTAATGATGAGATAGTTTTTGTCTACCTCAGTAATTCGTTTTCGTTAATTCGTGTAACATGAACATCGGACACATTAACAATTTGAACTGGTTTGGCATCTGGGAATTTGACATCTGGACCCGACCCAATATTAAAATGTCACATAAGAAATCGACAATTCTAAGAAATTCGGCAAATCACTCAACAAAGAACTTTAAAATTATTTTGAATTAACAAAATAATTTTCATAAATATTTCAATTTAATTTGATGGAAATTCATTTAACGCACAACACTTTGATAAAAATGCGGTACTAATTTACAGATATAAATCTGCAGTTTCCTTATTGAAACCCCGCTTTATTGCTAGCTGTAAAAGCACAAGAATGTTTGGACCTTAAACTTGGCATTAAACTAACGTATTTAAAACTAGTATATAATTTATAATTTACCATCACATTTCTTGTAATACTTGGGTCTGGAGACTAAATTAGGCGTTAGTATGCAATATAAAATAGTAGTGTAGGAAGACACTTTGACGTGGCTTCACTGGCTTCCAAGTGGCGATCTTCTACCTGTAACATAAAATAGCTACTAACTAAAAATATCAATAATTTTAATGTTGAACTTCCTAAATAGAATGAATCTTTTGTAGTTTCACTTTAAGGCACTTTACAATTATATTCTACTGTATTTAGCTCGTATAAATGTTTCGTAATTAATTTCCCTTGTATTGTACTTCTCGTAGTTCAGTTCCTTCTACTACTTCCAACTGAATGTAATCTCGACTTCTCTACGTGATAGTGCAATAAAATTGTCTTAATTAAAATGTAACCAGAACTAAAAGTAGATGTGTGGTTCGGACTTACTCTCAGACATGAAACTTTGAGGCACCAATTTGAGATTAACCATTGTGGGATTGTGGGTAAGTGTACAGTACAATAGTAGGCTATTTAAGTGGTTGTTCTATGCACAGGCTTTTTTTTGCAAATTAGTCGCTGGCTCTAGGACACTAATTTAATTCAAGAGTTACACAACAGAGTAGCATAACTAAGGCGTCAAGGAAGTACAGATGAGATTATATTGGCAATAAAAAGAAAACTGCTTTTGCGAGTAAAATAAAGGAAGGACATTAAAAAACTTGATATTGTCAACATCATTAGCCAAATCCGTCTATCCGGCGTTAGGTTTAACAAACCAGAAATTCAATATTTTATTATGGTGAGAGCTATTCTGCGCCAAAGGTTTCCTCAATTTGATGCTAATTATATTTCCAAATTATTTTTGCAGGAGAAACAACATGTACTTTACACATATGCAGAATATCAGGAAAAAAAATAGAAACCCAAAACAAACCGAAAAATAATTAAAGCGCCACTGACACGAGTTCGGCTCTTGAGCTTTTTCAAATATTTTCGGTAACAATATAATATCTTCTGCAAAACTATGTCAATTTTTCTGCATAATCAATTTTTTAAATACACTATATTAAGGTTTTACTTGTAGTTCTGTACTGTATACTGTATTATATGTAGTACACGAGCATATGTGCACAGCATATAATGGTATGAATGCATGATTCTGTTATCTGCAGGTATTGCAGTTATTATTTGATAAACGGCGTCATCCTGAACAACATTATGTAAACTAACTACTTATGTGACTTCTAAATTCCAATAAACACTTGTTTCTTTATCAGAATCTTGGCAAAAGTTCATTTCTTCTGTGATGATGAGCGGTGGACTCAGACTAGGTACTTATGAGTAAGGAAAGGAATCTTGTGCAAAAATATATTTTCGGGGGCTCAAATTGATTTGTTTATTTAAAATTTCAAGGATTCACAACGGCCTTGTTTTCCTATATGTTATAAGGTTCTAGCGGATATTTGCATAATTTGATAGTTATTTTGTAATGCATATGTCGGACCTTTTTTTATTTGAATATAACTGTATATTTTGGCGTTTGTTGAAGAAGGTGATATTTTTCAATTCAAACAATTTGACAATTCTTATCAATATCGTATTTTGAAACTTCAAAACTATTTGTAAATTGATGTATACTTGATGTTTCTTAGTCTATTTTTGCGCATTTGAAATTTTACTAACTGAACTTTCCACCAAGCATTTACTGTGTAAAATCTATTCTGTATTTTTACATTGAAACCCTGTATCTTTGCTGCATATTTTAGCGCATTTAATATGCATAATTTTTAAACATATTTTAGTGCATGTATTTCTATTTTTGTGCATATTTCTGCGCATATATTGGTATTATGGTTTCAAATTTTAGTATTTTAATGCATATGGTATTTTTGCTTTTTATGAAAATTTTGTAACAAATAAATTGGCATCTGTGATACATATTTGAGTGCATAAATTGACATTTTCGGTGCCCATTTTAGTGATATTGGCATTTGGTGTATATATTAATGCATATCGACCGTGTTTTAGCTAGCGCATCCGATCCTTTCCTTACTTATGAGTGGTTCAAGCCTGTTACATAGAATGCCAAGGTACCCAACCTATACACATGAGGTCGTTATTAAGAGAAACAACTTTTAATTTACGAGAACAGGTCAACGATTGGCTTCAACGACTCCATGAGTGTCTCTTTCATTCGTCTAATTCATTTACAGTACTTACACACCCTTTGTTTACCGCTAGGACTTCGGGTTTGTCTTACCAAAATTGAAAATCCACTTCTGACAGAACAATAGTTCCGTGAATATACTTCCGACTTTCCAACTAATTACAAACGGTTGTCTGACATGAGAATGACGTCAAAGCAATTAATAGGAACATATTGCCCTCTGATGTGATTATGTGAGGCTTCAAATTCACACCACTAGACAGAAGAAGCTGCTGAAGGATTCTAAACCCCCCTCCCGTCTTCGTGACACTTGTCAAAGTGATTAGCCTAAATTATAAGGATGTTGCTTGACTTCTCTAAAGAAAATCAGTGTCAAAAGAGCCGAATTTTGTGTGAAACTGCCTGTGGAATATAAATAGTACACGATGACTCATGAGTTTATTCAAGTATTTTGTGTCAGGGTTGGAAATTTAAAATATTTAAAAAAATCAGAATTTTGCATATAGGTAAATTAGTATATAAATTAGGTATGTATACACAATTTTGTATATAAAAGGAAAAAAAAATGTGTTTTTAGTTACAGTCAGTTTTAAAAAAATATTTTCCCAGGATATTGCGGTTTGTTTAATCAAATTTTGAGTTTATTTTGATTTAGATTTTTTAGATTTTGGACAGGATTAATTTGCTGTACGTTGGTTTGATATTTAAATGCCTTTCCCTACATATAAATCAAATTCCAATTTTCAAATTGGAATTTCTTGATGAGTACTTCAAAATTAGAATTGTATTTTAAGAACGGCGTCTTGTATGCACCTGCAGCATACCCATCCTCAACGTAAAGCCCACAACAAAGCCAAAAAATCAAGGTAAATGCAATACATGTTAAGATTGCTTGACAAAATCGTGTCAACCCTGATAAGTACAAAATGTTACCCCAACAACCAACGCATCTCAAATACAGCAGCTCAAGACCTAACAAATTCTGAATTTATTTATTCAAATAGTGCAACAAACGAAGCCTCTTGCTTTGGTTGGCACATAATTAATGTCAGGGAAAAGGACTAAGTCAGGATAAGCCAAGCAGTAAAAGATCGGGAAAATGCTAAATGTTCAATGAATCCACGAATTTGAATATGAAACCAAAGAAGCAAGCAAACACTGAATAAAGAGCAGGCAATTAACACTATTATGGCGAGAAGAGGCACACGATACAGTCGTGACAATGACTGTGAAATATTCCATTACAATGTTTGATATTTACTATATGTTGATGTGTCATGCATTCCTGCCCCAGCAAGCATAAGATCCGAGCAAAATACTAATCAACGTGAATTGGAAAACGTAATCTAATCATCATAAATTAAATAACCATGTCTCTCTGACTATCATGACTTGAACTGAACCCTGCACCACTTCTGCTCTTCATAGTACATACTAATAACACTTTTTGGCATGAGAAAGGAGAAGTAGGCTAGAATATATACAGACGCCCTGATTCGTTTCACGGAGAACACGAATATTCGAATGGTGCGAATTATTGTTATGACCTGCTGCTCCTTGTCTCACTATACCACTAATAACACCATGAAGAGACCAGATGGAATTTAGCTTCCACCTTCTAACAAGAGAACTATTATTATTATTTGGACTTTCAAGAGTCGCCGCATAGTCTTGAGAGAATCTCATTAAAATTCAGGTTCGAAACGAGGAGATGTGTTGTTTGATTGAACCTGGCCTCGTCTCAATAATCGTCTCATGTCAATTGGGCAGCTTCTCAATTCCGCCGTCTATTGGGCACAGCTCTACCTCAAGCATACCTCGAAATTACGCCAAAATAATTTACCAATTTGTGCAAATTATATCTTTGCTTCGGGGACTTATCTCTACTCGATGAAGATAGAGAAAATTATACAATTTGAGTTTGTCATATTCAGAAAATCATAAAGATTGACCGTGACTAATGACAAGAATATTTTCGGTTAAATTTTTCTTGGAAATCGAAGAATTGAAAAGGAAGTCTAAGTTAAATGGGAAACTGCAATACTTGGGTTGTTCAATCTATTAGCACATTCAACTTAATTCAGCATTTCGAAGTACAATTTGCATGTTCGAGCTTAACACATCTTTTGCTAGCCATTTGTTGTTTTCGGATTGCATAAGAAAAAACGCAAACAGTTTAAATTTGAAGAACAGGTCGAAATGCTAATGTAAGTATACATTTTTAAATTCCCGCCTTGATTTTATTTTGAAATTTAAAACGTTGCGTTTTGAAACTTTGCGGACTGGAGTTTGTACCAATCATTTACTTTGTCAAAATTCAAATACAAATTCCGATTTTAAACCCCGTTTTGATTGCATATTTCAGTGCATTTGCTAAAGCCAATATGGTAAATACGGTAGCCAGTTGGAAGATGACTTGTCACATATCATTTCATCTGCCACATGCCACACAGCCAACCTGTCAGTACTATAGAAGCTAACGCTAATAGAATAAAATTAAATCAAATATATAGATTTGTCAATAACAAGTACTCAATGTGGTCTACTTTTAAGCATTGTGATTAATATAAACTTTTTAGACAATTAATCGCCGAAATTAGAGGTTGACATTGGGCGCATGATATGTGGCAAGTGGGAAGCCCTTTTCAAAATGACTAGCCATTTTTCAAAGTGGATAACATTCTATATTGGCGCATACGATTATATTACAGTTTTTATATTCCCATTTTACAACTTACCAAACCAACAATTCCATATTTATGACAGCACAGAGATATATGATTTGGAATTGACGGTTAGGAATTGAAGTAGAACCGGGTTGAACCTTGTGTTTTGGGTCCTTGAATGGAATCCAAGACAAGAAACCATTATTTCTGTCTTCTCCAGAAACATTTCTGTCTCGTCCAGACTTAATAGGCTTCCATTATGAGTTTTGGCCAACTCCTCAATTCATGTTAATAATAATATTTGATTTGTGTGATTAGTTTTCCTGGCCCAAGTGATGATAGACAGAAGTGAAGAGGACGCTGGTTGGGAAACAATTCAAATTCAATGGAGTCAGAAGAGGGAGGAACGAATTTGCCTTCAGTTCCGAATTCCGAATGCTCAAATCTTCATTCCTACTTCCCGGCCAAGGACCCACTCAGGAATCACGAACCATCCCATGATAGATTTATGTTTCAAGAACTAGGACTCGGACCATTATTGTTTTATTATACGCCCTCAAGCTAATCACAAGACAAACACGTACCATTTTGTACTTCATACATACGGAAGATCTGGGGAAATCACCCATAGCTCTCGTCCTACGCGTATTAGGTTCACATACAACGAGTCGCAAAACGTGCATATGGAATATAGAACATACAAGCTTCAATGTAGGAAAGGAAAACAAACAAATATTTACGTAAATCCAAAGTTATTGCAGATTTAAAAATTTAATATGAGTAATGTTCAACAAAAATAAACATCTTGGAGCATTGTCGTACAATGCAGAATCTGGAAACCATTGAGTCTTGTTCAACGACGCATCTGGCATCGAATTTGTATGCCAAGGTAAAATTTGTAGTGTTGCAGCTGCTGTGGATCTAATGAAAAATGGATGATAAGTTAAGGAAACCTAGTAACGCTCGAACTACAGTATGCAACAGAAACACCAATGTATGCAATAGTGTATGCAGACAAAAGCATATTCCAAAAATACGAATTTAAATTGTCGAAAATAAATATTTCGCATAAAATCCAGTCAGCCAAGTTGAAAAAACAAAAAAACTGTTCAAAACATCAAATAATATTTAATATACAACAATTTTTGAATTTCCAACAAATGATATGGTCAAAAGCTGAAAACACGGGAAACATTTTCAATGGAATAGCACCAGAACAATAGAAATAAAAACATCTTCAGGTTTCAAAATATGCATGAGCAGGAGTGCAAAAATGAGTTTAAAAACTTCAAAATATGCACCAAAAATAGAAAAAGGTGAAAACTTGTAAATATACACTATAATATGCAAAATAAATGCTATACAAATTTGAAGCCAAACACAAGTTTAAATGGAATTGTTGAGATCTCAAGCCAAAAAGCCTTTAACGAGCCCCGAGAAAACATATTGGCAAAGCCTTCCCTTCGCTAATGCTGAGCAAGAACCGATACTGAAGTTGAGGCCCATGGAAATGGCACTCAGGTGTGCCTGTCTGCTTCATTGGAATAAACCCAAGCTCTTCCTCCTTCGCAACTCACAACACAACACAGAATTATCACCGTCTG
>JAQFYU010001623.1:0-14176 GCA_034694905.1 Ceratophysella granulata
ACTTTTCATTAATTTTTGGATTACGGAATGAAGGTTTTTGGATGACCTAACGAAGGTTCTGGGATGCCACAATGAAGTTTTTTAAAAGGATGACATACTGGGAGATTACATACTGGGAGTAAGCCGCCCGAATAGGAGCCTACGCCTATGCCAAAAGGACTAAAAAGAAGAGCAACAAAATACGGGTTACGCTTTACGCTGTAAAAAGAGCTAAAGCATATTTATTTTCAAAAATATTCAAAAGGTGTGCCGTGGTGGAATTTGTAAGTAACAGGGTTGATATGATTTAAATCAAGATTTTTTAATTTTCTTGATTTTTTTTTTGAATTTTGCCCTCTAGTCAACTTATTG
Organism: Ceratophysella granulata; assembly: GCA_034694905.1. Classification (NCBI taxonomy): domain Eukaryota; kingdom Metazoa; phylum Arthropoda; class Collembola; order Poduromorpha; family Hypogastruridae; genus Ceratophysella; species Ceratophysella granulata. Next base: position 352 of record JAQFYU010001623.1, read on the forward strand.
CTCCGGGAATGTTTACGTTAAAAAAATCAAAAAAGTTATGATTTTTTTACCATGATTTGTTTTTTTCGTTGATTTTTTTTGATTTTTCAAAGAACAATTTTAGATAAACACTTTAAAAATATATGTTCTATACCTCCAGTTCAGACGAGTACGAGGCTTATTTCTTGTATGATGAGTAGTTGGACATTTCAAAGAACGTTTAAATTTTCACTTTTCACGGACTATATATGGAATGCTCTACTTTTCTGCGTATGATATGATCCCATAAGGGTTACGAAGTAATCCCATTGGTACCCCAGATCTGAGAATTATTTGTTGTTTTTTGATTTTCTCCAAGTTGGTATTAGGAGGTTTAACTAAATAATCCAAGCAAAATTGCAAAAAAGCTACCGGTTGGAAAATTTTTGGTAGCATAGACCTGGACCTTGAATTTGTTAAGTCTCAAGCTTGTACTGATTATGAAGCTCTAGTTGCCCCGTGTTAAACATGAAACACTCTCCATATTATTGCTAGGTAACTTGGCCAGCCTAACTTCATGATGACAAAAATTTACATGGGAAATACGTTACGACTCCCCTGACACCTGAGATTTAATTTTTTTATAGCTCGACAACTGGTAAACTTGGATCGATCTAATTTACGGTGATGTTTATTTTTATCGAATCTTATTTGGATTATTATTATTTGGAAATGTCAATACTTGCCAAATTGTCATCCAATGTACTGTCACTCGCCACCACGCTCACTGACCAGGCCCGTATTCGAGCCGGATTCTGTAAGGAATCAGGAGCCTGGCTTCAAGCCTTGCCCAGTCCGAACCTGGGTACCTTTATGGACGCCGAAACAGTCAGAATTGCAGTGGGCCTTCGCCTTGGAACTCCGCTCTGCCAGACCCATAAGTGTCGCTGCGGAGTTGATGTTGATCATTCTGGCATGCATGGACTAAGCTGCCAAAAAAGCGCCGGCAGCTTTTCTCGTCACGCAGCGATCAATGACATCATCAAAAGAGCTTGTGCATCAGTGGGTGTTCCCTGTCATCCTAAAGAACCTACCGGTATTTTCCGCCCCGACGGTCTCACCCTCATCCCCTGGTCTAAAGGCAAAAGTCTGCTTTTTGACGCTACGTGTGTCGACACCCTGGCCAAGTCCTACCTCCCGTCCACCTCCAAAACCGCTGGCTCGGCAGCCTGCCTGGCCGAAGAGAAGAAACTAAAGAAATATCTGCCAGGTATCCCAGGCTTGTATTACTTCTGCCCGTTCGCCGTCGAGACGTTGGGACCTTTTGGTGGCCAAGCCCTTGACCTCGTGAAAGACATCGGTGCTCGGCTTCGAGCCGCTTCCGGCGAACCCAGATCACAGTCCTACCTTGTACAGCGCATTAGCATTGCCATTCAACGTGGTAATGCCGCCAGTGTTCTCGCGACAATCCCTCCTTCCGTTCAGTTCAACGAAATTTTGAATTTATAGATCTACTATTTATCCCACCTCCATCACTCGAATTGTTAAATTTTATTACGTGGAAGCCTGAATAAAGGGTTGTTTATATTCATTAAAAAAAAATCTTATTTAAGGTTCTGACTTGGTCCAAAGTGACAGTCAATTTTTCGTTAAACTCAATAGAGATTGCCAGGAAGTCGTTTAGTTCCAATAATTAAGTGAAAAACGAACTGATTTGAGAAAAAAAAACACAATTTTACAGAAATGATGCTCCGATCCAATATATAGGTGGGATTACTTTGTAACCCTTATGCGATCATGGGCACAAAATTAGAACAATCCAGCTTTATAGTCCAGAAAAAGTTACGCGCTTTTTAAAATGTCCAATTAAATACTTATCAAACAAATCAAAATCAAACAATGTAGTTCTTCCCTTATTCGTATGAAGGCCGAACCCAATAATTTACAATAATTAATGTGAAGACGTGTGAGGATCAGGCTAATTTACACTGCAATTCCGCAATCAGCATTCACCATACGCGAAGTCAATGCGTTTAGAGCTGAATCCTAATTTAATTTTGTGACTAGGCACCGAGGTTTTACTTTTAAAAATCAGTACAAAATTCTAGAAGACGTAAAATACCAACCAAAATTAAGCATAAATAAAGAAAAACAAAAAGTAGAAAAAAATAAATCAAAAAATTCGATTTAAATAAAAACAATCCGATTTTTTTATAAATTATTGTGCGTGGCGATCGCATACTATGTATACCAAAGGTTTCACGATCGCATAATGTACCACCATTTTAGCTAGACCTGTACCGATTTTAGTAAAAATACCGAACCGACGATGAGTGAAGCGATTGATTTGATGTACTCAAACGATATCATATAAATTTTTCTTGTACGGGTCACTGTGCGTTTTATGCTGTCTAGGCTAGGCTAGAGGGCTAGAGTATGAATATCTACAGCTGATACTACGTTTGACATTGCATATGGAATAATTATAATGTATGTAAGTTATGTATCATATGTCGTCAAACATTCTAACATAAAGTAAAACTAAAATGTAAAACGTGAAACTTACGATTTTTGGAAAAGCCTCCAAATCAAATGATGTAAGAAAACTTTTTAATTGTTGCTTGATTTGTTGCTCGAAATCTGAATGAAATTATAGGCAGGGCAGGGGCAGGGACAGGAAGTGTCAAGTGTGCCGTGCGTTCTACGGTGATACAATACAGCAATGTAAAAGTTAAGTCAAATAGCTACAATTTCAGTAACCTGTAATCGGAAACCTACTACGGAGGAGGCAACAGGGACAGGTAACAGGAGACCGGACAACGGACCGCGACCGGTAACAATAGCAATTAGCGAGTTGAATTGAGATGATGAAAGTGCACAGTCCACTTCCACTCCACACCAAAGAACTACACAATAACGAGTACAAAATTACCTCCAAAAAAAGTCATACACCAGATGGAGATACTGAATCCTTTGGCGTATTGAATTATGCAACTTGTATTGTATTGCAAATTGCAAATTGCGTTGCGAGTTGCGACTTGTGATTGTCACACTTGAAAACTCCGAATACAATTTTAGTTTTCTTGCTGTGGAGGTTTTGTTGTTTGCCCTTTGGCATTTTTGACGTGCTTCGGCTTTTAGAATTCACGCTAAGTAGTTTGAAATATAAAATATTATGACAAATGTGTACCTATTATGCCTATGCCCGAAACCAGCAGGTTCTTGTTCCGGTAAAACGAAATACCAAATAAAACTTTAGAAACCACATCTAATATTGTATGTACTTTATTTGTCGTAGGCTTAGCCGACCTGTCGCTCGTCGATTACAAATTTCAAATGTACAGTTACCTATAATTATATGGAGACCAGTGATACACAAGCCTAAATGTAGTTGCATAATAGTCATAATGATTAGGTTGGTTGAATTGAACTTGATTTGATTTTGGTTGAATACAGTGACATTTGGCGGACACATGGTCAAGTAAACACAAGAACTTAAGTATATTAGGTATTAAAAATATATGTAAAAATTCACTTTGTATTTTACATTCACATCATACTCGTAAAACAATATGGTCCATAGTTCGTACTTCTTACTCACAAATCTGTGAACCGTCTTTTAAACACTTCTTAATCAGTCGAAGCACCTTGAAGACTAAAATATCATTGAAACTAGAACCAAGCATAAAACATAAATGACAAACGAAGAAAATTATTACCAGGTCGTACTGTCATCAAACGAGTACAAAATTGAGTGTCAAGATCAAAGAGCAAGCAAGTAAGAGAACACATTAAAGAATGTACGTAACGTATACCCCCTTTAGGAGTAGTTGGATTGGAACACCAATTATCTGTGCGTCGTTGATGATTGATGATGATGATTGGAACTTTTGTAGCTAGCCTTCATCCCAGCTTTTGGATGCTCCTTGAGACAGTCTGTATTTGTACCTGGATGAAGTGGACTTCCATACTGTTGCCAGAGTCCAAATCCTTCCGTTACAACCATTTCAAAAGTGGATTCTGTTAGCTAAATAAAGATCACACGAGATTTGATTATGAATTTGTAATGACGTTGAAGGCTTGAAGGTTGAAGTATTGCTTGGGTGAGGGGCTATGGCTATTCCATGTGCGTTATGTTCTCTTGAAAACAAAAACAATTTCAAAGTTATCCAGGTCAACAAATGAAACCATTAATTAACACAAAGTACCCACACCAAGACATACATTGTTGATGTTGTGTCAATCTGTAAATTGATAATGCTTTGTCGAATATACACTAACAAAACATGTGTGCCATGATACTTTGCGTTAATTAAAGGTTTCATATATTGATACCGATAACTTTGAAATGGTTATAGTTTTCAACAGAATCTAACGCAGATTGAACAAACTTAGCCCTTAGAACCCAAGAAATATTTCCCTGGGGCGGAAAATACTATAAGTTACAAAAACTTAAACACGTAATCATACAGACAGACATTGAGTAAGTGTAACGTGCTCTTACGATTTTAGTACAATCGGCCGGTTTTTGATCACTTGCCAGGTTTAACAATGATTGTCGCAGTTTTGACAGGAGTGCAACCATAACGAACACCATAACCATCGAAGAGCCTCCGAGAAGTTTATCCCAAACTCTGAACAAGTTAGAATTACAGTAGTGGTTAATTCTCTTTCCATCTATTTTGTATTTGGAAGTACGCTCTAATAATAGTTTATCAAAATTCTCGTAATTAATGAGTGGATAGGAGTTAGAGTCACAAACATCCAATGAAAGTTTTTGATTTCTTGATTACAGGATTGAAGTTACGTCAATAGAATAGGTCAGTAGAGGTCCAAGCGTGTTACTACGTTGTTGCGAATCCCATTATGTCAAAAGATCGATTTACTCTAATAGTAGGCCAAAGAGCTTTCCCACTAGCGAGAAAGGGACTGGAATTTGGGCACAGATTTCCTAGAGAGGGCTCTATTTAAAAGAGCATAACTTTGGGGATTGAAAAAACTGTGTTGTCGTACGAGTTACGAGTAAGTACATGAAACAAAACAAACAAGTTAAAATAAAACATTGAATAAACAAAAATGAATTCTCATTCGATTGTTCCACCTTCAACTTACAGCTCACGAAGATTGACGCTTAAGCTTGTCTTAGACTTACATAAGCAGCTAACGATTGGAAAAGCAGCTATATATTAGCAAATCTGCATGAGGGTTGGGTAAGGTGAAAGAGATTTTTCCTTTATTAGGAAATCAGTTATCACCATCGCCATAATGAATGCGTCAAAATAATGATATGTACCCACACAGATAAGGAAATAATTTGTTAACTTATATACGTAAATCAAAACTGGTCTATTTGCTATTTTAGACATACCTTTGGAGGGCGAGTCCAGGTAAGATGTTAGCAAATCCTTTCTCATACCAAGCCTCCAATGGTAACATCGCCCAGACTTTTTTACTCACGAGGTTGCTGCAAATGTACAATATACGGCATGTCATATATTTTTTATTGCTTAAATACTGTTTGCTTACTCCCTTCAATACACCACCATAAGAAAATTGGAATTTGGGTGGCTGAGTATCGTACTTATAAAGGTCCGCATCTTCACGGATCATAACTTTGTCAGTGTAACAGACTAGAGTAGGCAGATGTGGTCGGAAGGCTTTTAATGTTCGGAAGAAGCTTTTCGCTATCCAGTATACATCTGATTCGGACTCCAGAATATTGGCTAAGGCTTCACATATTCTCATGTAAACTTGATTGTCCCGACTTTCCAACTGTAAATGTATAGGACTCTTATCAAACTTCTAACTCTTAACTCTCTGACTATTAATGTACTGACTTTTTCCTATCGTCACCTGAAGTTGAAAGTTTAACTTCAGATCGCCGGTCTCCAAAGCTCTCATCAAAGCGTATAGTTGAGGTTTTGGAATATCGTGGTTTTTTACTTGAAGAACACGAAGGCAGTGTATAAGGTCCTCAAATTGCTGCTTCCGTTGATCACTGACATATTTGTGTTTATCGAGATAAACTGGTAGAATGTCTGTATCAAATATAAGAATTGTAAAATCAAAATCGGAAGTACACTGCTGTAGGAATAGTAAAATTCGGTGATATTACAAGATGCTATAGATTTTTACGAAGCAAGAGACATTCTATTCAAGTAGCAGGATCGCAAGTTAAGTATAGACGTGTATATTATATTTCGGAATTCACCCATTATAATGCAGTACAAGGTAGTTCTATACATATTTGGCACAGGGAACCGAAGGGCGAAGTGTGTAAGTTTCATCTTATCAACTGGCTTTTCATTCAGCAAAATTTCCAGTGACTTCTTCTCCTCCACAACCCGGAAACCTACTTTTTCATAATAGTAGGATCTAAAATTCCTTCCTTCCATATCTGCAAACAAGGTAAAACAAGTTTAGTAAATAGTTACGGTAAAGCATAAAGGGTAAATCCAATATTTGATGTTACACAATTTACCAATCAGCCAGATGATGCTTCCAGTTCTACTCCAAGTTAGAGGCTTGTGTAGTGCAGGGATTTAGATTTATTGCATTGTCATGGTCATGTCGTTCGTCGTCAGTCAAGCCTGAACCATGAACCCTAAACTCAGGCTGGATCACCGATCATGGTACGTCCTTCAAATAACATCTGACATCATATCACAACCTCGGTCATCAGGTATCGTATTCTCTCGTCAGTTATCAGTGATCAGTCAGTTGTCTTGTCGGTGATGACAAGTCTGAATGTCATGAATCTGATCGCTACCTGTGAAGATGTTCTTCCGGAGTTCCGATTTTGGACTATCTTTTATTTTGGATGTCTAATGAGACATGAGATGGTTGACAGGTAATCTAAACTACACACGCCACATATAATAGTGATGTTTCAATAATCTCAGCCTCAGCTGTTACCTCAGCTAAACTATGTCATATGTTGAGCTAATCCGTAATCCAGCACCAGCACTACTATGAATATGAACTAATGAAATGACTAGCTCTAATGCCCAATTCTGAATTCAAAATTCAGAATACTTTATTTGAATTTCTGCTGCATTTGCTATTCGTCCCATGTCCCCATGTTTTAATGTTAAATGCACTAATCTTAAATGCCAGCGCCAACAATCCAACCCGATGAAAAAAATTGGAACTGGGTGCAGACATGTTCTCGTCTCAACACACAAGAAGTCATCTCGTGTCGTTCCCTCGGCTGCTAATGCTATGCTAACCTGCTGCTGCTGTTGCTGCTGCAACTTGCACTCACTCCAATCAATCTACCGACCGAACTGACTGCACAAGCACATGTTATGTTACACATGCGTGCGTTCGTGACTAGCGAGCAGAGATGATGAAGAAGGGATGAAGTCGAGTCCACACTTTGAGCCGAGTTCAGCATTTTGATATTTCTATTTTCAAGTTTTGTATTTTCGGCGGTATGAAGGACGGAGTAGTGACCGAGGACCGAGAATAGAAAGCACAGCCACAACAGCACGCATATTCGGCAAAGTGTATCTGGCACCTCAGGACCCCAAACTTTCCAAAGGAGTGTATCTGGCACCCCATCATCCCAAACTCACCTTTTGCAATCAAAATTAATTAGAAATTAACCGGAGAGGGTACAAAATTTAATTTTTAGATATGTTGTTCCAAAATAAATGCTTTTAAGTTTCCCAGGTCGGTATCCCCAGATACCGAGGTTTCTACGTGTTGACTTGACATCATGGGAGCAAGAGGTCGTATATGGAGTTACTGTTAAAAATTTATTTTAAAATAATCAGAGAGGATACAATCGCTAATTTTTGGATATGTTTGTCCTAAATGAATGTTTTAAAGTTTCCTAGGTCGGTATCGCGGGATGCCGAGGTTATCGTGTCCTCCCATGTCAACACGTAGAATCCTCGGCATCCCGGGATACCGACCTGGGAAGGTTTAAAACATTCATTAAGGAACAACATATTCAAAAATTAGCGTTTGTACCCTCTCCAATTATTTTATAATTATTTTTCAACTTTAAATCCATGTACGACCTCTTGCTCCCATGCCAACACGTGGAAACCTCGGTATCCTGGGATACCGACATGGGAAACTTTAAAGCATTCAGTTGGGACCAACATCTCCAAAAATTAGCGTTGGTACCCTCTCTGATTAATTTATAATTAATTTTCAGTGCAAAGAGTGAATTTGGGATGATGGGGTGCCAGATACACTCATTCGAAAAGTTGGGGGTGCTGGGGTGCCAGATGCCCTCTCCTCGCATATTCACATTCAATCCCATTCCTCCAGTAGTAGTAGTAGTCAGTCCGGTCGTGCTGCTTGCCTACAGTCAGCACAGCAGTAGTAGGCAGTCGTGACTCGTGGATGATGCACGCCGCGTCTCGCCGGGTCCGACCTGGGTTGGCCCAGACGCCACCACCACGTCGCCACCACCGTTTCTTTCAGGTGGTGACAGGTGACAGTTGACAACACGTAATGGCTGGCTAGACTGGAGTGATAGTGTATCCTTACCTGTTGTGTATGCAACGCAACCAACTTCACTGAACCACAGTCAACACTAATGACTAAGCTCAACAACAGACAACAGCCGAGGTCAGTGGGGACTGGGGACCGTTTTGACTTGTGACATTCAAGTACAATCTTAGCTCGAATGTCTTACACATAATACATATATATATAATATCCCACATACATTGAATTTACATGTTTATACAATGATGAGAAGCGCACACCATGACTTTTGAAAGGAGTCCCATCTTTCCAGTTTCACGCCTACAACAAGGGGGTTACAGTTCTTGTGTTCTGCCCTCGGGAAGGTCTGAGACAAGGGTCGTAAATGCTCTAGCCGGGCATCTCTGTAAGCAGAGGGTGGAGAAAGTGAAAATGACCGAGAGTCAAACGCCTTGTCTCTCTTCAGCCGGGGATACGAGCTGGAACTTTATATATAAAGATTTTGGCGAGTTGATGGCGATAGGAAAGACAGGGTTTGGGAAATCTCCATGACCAGCCACTGTAGTGCAATTTGTAGGGTGAGGCCGTCAAACGCCTCATAACTCAATTCAGACTACGTTGAGACTGGATTTGGGAACCTTTCATATATGGTTGAGAACATAATGCTGTCTGAGTTTAATTACGATTTAAATCTGGATCATGTGGTCAAGTCAAGGAAATGTATGCATATTCTTAGTGACTAAACATTTCATGTTTTCTTGTTTGCAGTGGTGTAACGAATGAGCCATTTATGAAAATGTGCCACCTGCTGCCTCTTGTGCCACTTGGATGGATTGAGAAGCGTTTTGTAATTCAAGGAGTTCACAATAATTAAGACCAAGTTCCAAGCTGTCCAGCGGAGAACATCAGGGGTTCCCTAGGTCGGAAAGACGGTAAGCGATCTAATGCCGCCCTATAAGTTGTAGAAATATATTGCTAATGAAAATAACGAATTTTGTAGTAGCACCTACTTCACCAAGTCAAGAACAGCCTAAAATTAAGATCGTCACACTCTGATTACTACTAAGCCCAATAAACAACAGATGCCCAAGCACATGTGACGTGACATGATGGAGTAGGTGCTCTTACACACAATATGTAGTATCCACTGAATATGAATGTATGTAATTACAATGATGAAAAGCGCACCATGACTTTTGAAAGGATCCCATCTTTCCAGTTTCACGCCTACAACAAGGGGGTTACAGTACTTTATACTTGTGTTCTGCCCTCGGGAAGGTCTGAGACAAGGGTCGTCAATGCTCTAGCCGGGCATCTCTGTAACCAGAGAGTGGGGAAAGTGAAAATGACCGAGAGTCAAACGCCATGTCTCTCTTCAGCCGGGGATACGAACTGGAACTTTATTTATAAAGATTTCGGCAAGTTGATGGCGATAGGAGAGACAAGGTTTGGGAAATCTCCATGACCAGCCACTGTAGTGCAATTTGTAGGGTGAGGCCGTCAAATGCCTCATAACTCAATTCAGACTACGTTGAGACTGGATTTGGGAACCTTTCATAATATGATTGAGTACATTTGAATCCTGAGTTCTTTGAAATTCCAAACGAGGTTCAAGTGGTCAGGTCAACGGGATTCTGAGGGTATAGGTTGTACAAATTGTTTATGATATATTTTAGATCGCCAATCGACAATAATGGTTCTATCGCCAATCGACAATAATGGTTCTATCGCCAATCGGCAATAATGGTTCTATCAAGAATCTCGAGCTGTTTCAGTTTCATCTCAAAAGTCGCTTGCGGGAATTGTGATGGCCACACTACTGGGACATTTGACAATGTGCTTAAAGGACAACTGTGCGTTTATTTGTCAACTGATGGATCACTCAGTGGAAACAGGTGAGGCAAGCCCAAGTTTAGATTAAGTTTAATTAAATCCACATTATATTACTATTGAATCGTGCAGCATCATTTTGCTAAAATGATTTTGCGATTCACACGCCTCGAAACTCTTGTCCGATGATGGTCCCAGTTGTACTACATTTTGTTTTTTAAAATTAAGTTTGTAAATTAGTTCTACGCTTTCTGTGTCTCCATATAAAAGTATACCTATTTTTTATCTTTAAATCTGATAATCTATACATGGATTTGTGCTACTTAATTGTAAGTACTTAATGATTTCGGTTAGAGGTGAGAATAAAAACACTACTCCGAGCTTCAGGAAAATAGTGTGTATTCTCTAGAAACACAGTGTAAGAGGATTTACGGTCGTTTCGCAACATAGGACTATTGCATGTATTCCCGGCGTCAACACGGACTTTATGTATTAATACCGGTGTCAAAATGGGGAAGTGTGTATTACCAATTACCAGCGTCAAGATGGATATTTTATATCCTACCTGCATCAACATATATGGAATAACATATAGAAAATGATACCGTGTAAGAGCGGTGATAGGGGCGACTTGCGACATTCTATGCATACCAGCATTTCACTTAATACACTTTTTTTGCAACGTATTGGGTATACAGTACGTGAAGGCATGAGTCGAATCTACAAATGAAGAGCAGCAAATTACGTGCAAGGTTTTCCGCCCAAGTCGGAGGTCATCAAGATAACGAAAACTTCCAATCTATGAAAATCTCGACCGGCTTCCAGAATATTGGAAAATCCCGTCGAGCAATGCAAGCTTCGCCAAAACAATGTACATGGAACAGACCGTTTTCAGTTTTCAGTAACAGGCATAGGCATAATGCACTTCCTCTTCCAAGGTATGTAAATCTTGTACACCGTATTCATTACTACTTTATTCTGTTTATTCATTTTCACTTGGGATAGTGTTATATAATCCTGACTAACAACCCATTTGAATTATTGAAACAGGTGGTGGTGGATGGTGGAGGAGGCAAATCCTTCCCAACTCTCAATCAAGCGTTTCCGCGTTTCAACTTTTTACGCACTTAAATGAGTATGATCTGTATATGCGGATCTAGTATCTAGCTACAGACTTTGGATTAATTGCTAATTTCGATGGCCATCATGGTTTGGAATAAGTAAACTGACGAAACTGTCCAATTAGTGTGTGTTGTATATAATTGTAGGGGATCAATCAGCAGCAGCAGCAGCAGCATGGTTTCCCTTGAATCAATGCTTCGTAACTAGCAGATTTGCCGCGCTACCGTCTTCAATGAGTCTTGTATCTTTGGTTCGCTTGGATTGGGTAAGGCTTGAGTTTGGAATCACGCGTTGAATTTGATTTTGTGCTCTACGTACTTAATTTTAGTACGTTTCGTGACCTAACGCAATCAAATGGTGTTCCGCTGTATTCTAAACCAGTTTGCAGAACTGACGCATAAATAGCTATAGTCCCTGGTTCTTGGAATTTCGAGACCATTCAAGTTCAAGTTTGATAAGCAGGGATCATGGTTTGAGAAATAACGTTTATATGTAGTTCAGGCTTTGAACCTTTGCTTTTAAAATCGGTTCGACTTGGAAATCTAAGGCAACCAAACACGAGAATCATAGCATTTGATGAATCACTGGCGAAATCGGTATATTACAAAGACTGAATATTTTCTTACACCGCTCGAAACCAATAAAATCCTTCTGAACGCAAAACGCGGAAAGGGAATTTTTATCGTTGAGTAGTTACAAAATGTCTTGATTCGTACATGTGATATTCTGCTACCAAAACCTTTGGGAATAAATACCAAGTTCTGTACAAATTAGATTTGTGCTTCATAGACTCAATCTGTGAATTTTATTATTAGTATTTAATAGATCACTTTCATTAATTTGTTTCTGGATAAAATTCAACATGTTTTTAAAATATTTTAATTGGTTTTCACAAACCGTGGTTTATCTACTAATTAACATTTAAAATATCGGTTCCAATGTCAGGAGCACTGGGACACCTTAAAGATATCTGCTTCCCAAGTAATGCACTAATGCTCCTGAACTGAGATTCACAACAGAAGCTCAGTGTCTAATTATAACCCCGCTCAAAACGCCCGTCTCCCAATTCACAAGGAGTACCGGCAAAGACCAGGGAACCACTTAGTACAAAAATCATTTTCAGTCTTCTTTTGAACGTTAAGGAAGCGGCTGGTTGACTTCAATCTCGAACCAAACATTACAATACCGAATATCTCGTTTCGTTACGCTTTCTGACTCGTCCTAGTCAATTAAATGGATTTTGACCCTCTGTTCTAATGTAAGATGAACCTACTCTCCTGAGTGTCAAAGAGAAAGCTTCTTCCTCTTCCCAATACAAAATTCACAATCACGCATTTTCAGAAAGTCCTCAAAGTTTTCCTTCTGATTCAAATTGAGTCCTGTTTTTCTCGGTGTAGTGTTTCTGAACTCAAAGGAAGACTTTACTGCTCTCATTGCTTTTTTTTATTTGGAGTCGAAGAAGCCAGTACTTAATTCCTAATTATTAAACGTCATATGAAGGTAAGTCACGTTTTTGGCCTTTCCCTTTGTAAGTGGAGCTCTGTATAGTGCACATGAGACGGAAACATGATCTTGTGTCAATATCAAAGGAAGGGAAGTACTCGGAACTTGTCTCTGCTCCTTGTCGCACAAACTTGAACTCTAAACATCTTAGACTTTATATATGCGGAATGAAAGTATAATTATGCCTCTTCAACTGACAGAGACTCTTCCAAAGAAATTTCATCTCTAATTTCTCACGTTTTCCGTTTTCTCTGACTCGGCCTGGCTAAGTACTCACAAAGTGTAGAGGAAGTCGGTGAGTCATGTGCAAGGGTTAAAGCCCTATGTCACAAGTGCGTGTACGAGTAACTCAAAATTACAAGTTAAGTTTGATTTCCGAGTCCTCAAAATGTGCAAATTAATTAAATATAATTATTTGAGAATACGAAATGTTTAATTAAAATCATATTTTAGTTTGAAATTAAGATCACTAAGATAGGGAACAAATTATTTTAATTAAACTATAATATCGCCTAAGTTTTTATCTGACCGGAACGCGAAATTAGACATTCTAAAGCATATTTTAACCTAACAACTTAAAATGAAGTATACTTTGTTGAATTTATGTGCTAGCCATGGGCATAAGGGTGAATGAAGCTGTCCGGAATTGAATTGACAATACTTAAATACCAATATTTGTCAGGTTGCTGGGTTACGGCAAAGTCCTCGCTTTTTGCAGTTGAGTTTTTAAATCGAACTCTTAGTGTATGTAGATGAGACTTTCTCCAAAAAGCTAGCTTTGGATTTGCCCTTTGAAATGGTGCCTCAAACCTCAAGTACAACACAACTCGATTACGTACGAATCAATAATGAATTCAGTTATAAGAATCATTATTAAAACCTGAGAATCAAAAATCCAATGATTTTCCACATCAGTAATCCTAACCTAATGGTTTCTTTGGAATTTGATCCGGCAAGCTTCTCGCAT